>OU015501.1:134901891-135054871 GCA_907164885.2 Dolomedes plantarius
ACTCATTCATTCATTCATTCATTCATTCACTGACTGACTGACATACAACGCACAGACCAAACCGCTGGACCTAAAGGGCTGAAATTTTGCATGGCGATTCTTCTTATAGTGTAGGGGTGCACTAAGAAAGATTTTTCAAAATTCTTCTTAGATTTTTTTAAATTAAATTTTTAAGCTGTTTTTTAAACTTTTTTTACGTTTGCATTTAAAATAATAATTTGAGGGTTATAAAATTTATATCACAAGAAAGATCATAAAATTCCTTTAAAATGAAATTTTTTTCGAATCTTTACCTCCAGTTCCTGATTTTTGGTGAATTTTTAAAGATTAATTTTTAGAATTTAATTTATTAAATGCTGATCACGTGACTTCCTTTTCTGGTACTTTAAATAAATTTATCGTCACGTGCATAAAAACTAAATAGACAAAAAATAATTTTTTTTCTTGCTAATGCGGCAGACGATTGGACATTATCCAAAAAAATATTAAAATACAGTAAAAGAAATGTTCTAGAAACTGTACTATATTAACTGTAGTATATTCTTTAGTATTCTTTATATTAGATTTAATTTGAATATCTTCTTCTACATTATTTTGTCTATAAAAATATCCCTTACAATTTTTTTATAAATATATATATATTTTACATCAATTATATACATTGATCGTCGTATTTATCTATATATATTGGCATTAATTGCATACATTGACCGATGTTTTTACTTTGAATGTACTCCGTAGCGAAGTGCGGGTTTTCAGCTAGTCTATATATATAAAACACATCCGTAACTGACTGACTGACTGACTGACAAACAACGCACAGACCAAACCGCTGGACCTATAGGGTAAAAATTTTGCATGGCGATTCTTCTTATAGTATAGGGGTGCACTAAGAAAGATTTTTGAAAAATTCTTGTTAGATTTTTTTAAATTAAATTTTGAAGCTGTTTTTGTAACTTTTTTCAAGTTTGCATTTAAAATAATAATCTGAGAATTATAAAATTTATATCACGAGAAAGATCATAAAAATTCCTTTAAAATTAAATATTTTTCGAATCTTTACCTCTATTTTCTGATTTTTGGTGAAGTTCTAAAGATTAATTTTTAGAATTTAATTTATTAAATGCTTATCACGTGATTTCTTTTTCTAGTACTTTAAATTAATTTATCGTCACGTGCATAACGACGAAATAGGCAAAAAAAAAATTTTTTTTTCTTTGCTAATGTGGCAGACGATCGGACATGATCCAAAAAAATATTAAAATACAGTAAAAGATATGTACCTCAGACTGTACTATATTAACTGTACTCTATTCTTTAGTATGTTCTATTAAATTTAATTTGAATATTTTCTTCTACATAATTCTGTCTATAAAAATATCCGTTACGATTTTTTTTTATATTTTTTTTCTACACCAACTGCATACATTGATCGTTGCATTTAATTTTAAAGTATTCCCTAGCGAAGTACGGGTATTCAGCTAGTTTTTTATTAAAAAATGACTCGACCCCATGAAATTTTTGATAGTTTCAAAATTTATTTTTAAATTAGAAAAATGATTAAAAAAATAGAAAATAAATAATCAAATTTTCACAAACTATTTTGAAAATCAATAAACTGTAGACTTTGGGTATACATATACTTTGCATAACGACAATAAAAAAAATACCATGTTTACCTTCAGCACTTGTTTTTCGCAATTCTCGTGTGACCTAAAACTTCATATTTAAATATTACCATTTTAAAATAATTAAGGCTCAATCAAGTATACTAATAAATCATATATAAATATTAAGAACCTTAGCATGATATTAATAAACATTTGTACGCAACATATGCAGATTAAATAGCTAATTGCTAATATTATTAAATAGCTAATAGCTAATGAAATATTATCGAAACCTTTAGATGCTTCGGTATTAAAATGGGGGAAAGAAATAGCATAAATTCACGCAATTAAATCTTAGTTTGTTTGTCAATAATAAAATAAATATTTTTTTTCTAATGCGGAGGCACTTTGTCGGATAGACATTCGCCTGATATTAATAAATATTTGCACACAACATATGAACATTAAATAAGTAATTGCTAATATTATTAAATAGCTAATAGCTAATGAAATATTATCGAAACGTTTAGGTGCTTCGGTATTAAAATGGGGAAAAAAATAGCATAAATTCACGCAATTAAATGTTAGTTTGTTTGTCAATAATAAAATAAATATTTTTTTTTCTAATGCGGAGGCGCTTTGACGGATAGACATTCGCCTGATATTAATAAATATTTGTACACAACATATGAAGATTAAATAGCTAATTGCTAATATTATTAAATAGCTAATAGCTAATGAAATATTATCGAAACCTTTAGGTGCTTCGGTATTAAAATGGGGAAAAGAAATAGCATAAATTCACGCAATTAAATCTTAGTTTGTATGTCAATAATAAAATAAATATTTTTTTTTCTAATGCGGAGGCATTTTGTCGGATAGACATTCGCCTGTTGTTATTCACCTCAGTTTTGCTGGCCATTTTATTATAGGAACACCATATAGGCGAACCATCGTTACTCCTTAGGAAGGGACGACACGAACAAAGGTAATTTAGCGGCACGCGCCAGGATTCGATTCAAGCACCCTCAGCCCCGAAAGCAAGCGCGCTTACCACAAGGCCATCTCGGAGTAAAGCAGTTAAATGAATTTATAAATAAAATTAAATAAAGATTAAATTGAACTTTTAAAAAACTTCAGAAAAGATGAACACTGATTAATTCTCTACAGTCCTTAAAAAACAAATTCGGATTAAAAACTGAAAAAAATCCAAAAAGTAATATGATCAAAGATTGCACTACAAAATAATTGTTCTATTTGAAATATGTCCACCGCAGTGAACGCAATGCATATGGAATTATTTTTGCACTTAGCAGTAATGATGAATTTTTAAATGACCGAATATTTCTAGATTAGCATGAATTATAATGGCTCCAGATGTAAATTATGTGTACAATTTTTAGTAAAAGTTATTTTTTATTCATAGGTTTGGCCATGCTAGATCTATTATTATTATAATTTTTTCGAACGGTTGGCCAATGTTAGCTATTTGATTCAAATCTTAAAATTCTTATATCGATTCAAATGTCGATCAAATTACCTAACTCAAATTACCCTATTTTCGTATTAATGACAAAAGCGTAACACATAATGTTTGCTTCTGTGGTTAAACACTGTATTGCCTTTTCGAAGCATCTAAATGTGAAATCAAAATTTTAAACTAATCCAATAATTCAGTACACTCAAAGAATGAACAGAAAATTTCATTGTGTCTAACACAATCTTGCTTCTAACTTGTGACGCATTTAAATTCCTCTGTATAAAATGTTGGTATCTTAATGTTTTCCCCACAGATGGCGCCACAGACGAGCATGTCGTGTTATGGAAGGAGTATTGAAGAGGCCAGAATATGTACTTGACGCAAGCTAGATCAGAGATCCTCACTGTGAAACCATGAAACAGATTGCCAATTCTTCGAGAGATCATCGGAATTCTTCCGTCTCGCCATGCGCCATCTCCGATTTTGGCGTAATGTTTAAAGTGGCAGGGCTAATTTTCCAGGATTTCTATCCGGGCCTTCATAAATAACAGCGGTATTTCCCGCCCGTCTGTTAAATCCCAATAATGGAAAATGCAATGATTCTAAAAGAGAAAAAATAAATGAATAATTAATTGTTTTCTAGATGATAAACTTTAAATGAACTTTAATGATAATATCAGCGTTTTAAATTTGTTTGTGGAGATATTGAAAGTGTCCCAATTTTGAAAAAAATTTGGAAGCGAATTTTATTCTAAAATGAAATACGTTTATATACAATTTTATGAACAATTTTAATTTTTTTTGGTAACTAAGATGCATTTTTTTTTGCCCAGTTGATCTTCCTTTTTTGCGTGTAAGTGTGTTTCAAAGAAAGCACACTATCTACGAGTTTTCAAATGAAAGTGCTTTTATGTTGAAAATAGTAGGTTTCTTTTGAGATAATACGGCTTCTGCTTTAGAAAAAAGTTATTACTATCATCGTTAATTTTTATTGCGATACTTAAAGTACAACTCCGTCTCCCAAAATTTAAAACCTATTTTGGATTTTTTTTCTTTTTTTTGGGTAGTATTTTTGAGTGAATTTATTATACGTAATTCACTTTCGAGAAATATCAAGGATCTCAGTCACATTTAAATGAAATTTACATCCATTTACCGTTTACTTGCATCCTTTGCCTTCCCCGTTGACCCCTTTTATATTCAAAATCATTATTTTACACTTAAACAATCCAACGGTGATCCAGCGCGTACAACGGCGCTAATTTTTAAACGCTTCAAAATGAAGTTTATGCCGGTAAAAGAGAAAGGGGTGGAAAATTCTGTATTCTTATCTTCTAATACTACTCAACAATTGATTTGCCCTACAAACACCGTTTGTTTCTTTTTCTGATTAAAAGAAAATTCTGTTCTCTGATGTTTGGCTTAGTAATTTTATGTTTTTGCTTTCATGTCCAACTTCCAAAAATTGTGCTTACGGGGCAAAATACGCTCTTAATGGTATGTACTCTTCAAATTTCCTTCAGTTTGCTGACAGGAAAAAAAATAAAGTAAAATAAAATAAAACAAGGCGAGCTTGTGTGACCGTTCAAAAGTGGCTAAATGTATATCGTTACGCTATTTTCGGGGGAAAAACTAGTATGTAGTTATTGACTGAGTGGGTATTTTCAAATCAGCGATAACAATCCGAAGTTATTTGCACTTTATTTATTGAACTGAACAATGAGAATATTTTAATAAATGAATCATAAAATTGGGATTTATAGAGAGGGGAATTCCAGATTATATTTATAACTGGTAGTTTCGTTGGAGAAATGTTTTAAAATGTTGTCAACATTTTGTGTTTCTGTATTATTCCAAATAATTTCTACACTCATGAAATAAATTTGACATATTTGTGTTTATATCTCTTAAACAGAAAATTCATAATGATGTAGAAGCTATTTCTGCCTGCTAAATACGGCTAATGACGTACAGTCACAAAGCTCGGCATTAGTTAAAAACACACTAATTACAGCAACAGAAAAGAAGAATGGCAATGTAAATAGTAAAGCAGAAACATAAAACAGTAAATAAAAATAATGCTATTCCAGCTATTTGCTCAATGAAATGCATTCTGCCCGATATCTTTATATATATCAAGTTCTGGAGAGACACATAATGAAGTTTCATTTATTTAAGAAATACAACTGTGTTTATATTATGGATCATTCAGCAAAGCGATCTAAATAACTACTGGAATTCAAATTAAACAGACCTGTTAACAAGTGTTAAATATCAAAACATGTACACCTGTGATATTCATAAATATGGTCTGAATACGAAATTTCATGCCGTTTCAGAGGTCGAACTATAAAGAATCATTTCCTAAAAGCATACCAGGACTGTTCAATTTCGCAGTATACTAGGGTAATTAAGACCCCTAAAATTGTAGTTTCAAATTTTCGTATCTCAGGGTGGTGAAAGTGAGTAGGGAAATCATGGTACTTTTATTTATTTAGAAAATCCCCTTTCCATCTCGAGCAGAAATAAAAATCAGCTGCAGCCGCAAAATAACTACTGGTACCAAAAGAAAATGGCGGCCGATGAAGTTTGTAATTTGTCCACCTATCTTGTAATACAAAAATCCCTTTCAATAAAAAAAAACAACCTAGAGCTTTTAGTTAAATTAACGTTGGCATAGCCTGATAGCGTAAAATCAACAGACTTTAAGGAGACATTTTAATATACACTAAATTGTAAAAACTGCAATTTTGAAAAATTTCAAAAGTAAATGAACTGATTTTATCCTTCATATATCTGGTGATAGCTGTTGCTCTGTAACCCTTAGGCGCGAGCTACAATGTCGTTAGCTTCTTTACTGAAATTTTACGGGGCAAAATACGCTCAATGTATACGCTTGATGTACAATTCTAAAGCTTGAAAGATGGTGGAAAACACAGGCGAATTTTTTTTCTCAACATGCTAAACAGAACGTTATTTAAAGAGAGATTACTTTAATAAGAGTTGAGCTCCTCACTTTCCAAATCAGTTATATCCATAAAACAAACAGTGGAGAAAACTGATAAAATAACATACATTGTTTTTTAAAATTCCTCAGAAAATATAGACTCAAATAAACATTCTAGAATGTATTATTGAAGATGTTGCTTTTATATGACGACGTATAATCTATAAGATAGAATATTCTTGGAGTAATCGTTATTATTAATACAATGTTTGCGTGACTTAGGATCTTAATCGATTTGGCAAGTGGAAAAAAAGTAATAACACCCAATTCAGTCTTCAAATAATTTTAACGACAAAAAAAATTGAAATATTATTTTAAAATTTCTCAAGTACTTACTTCCGCAGCAGTTAGTTTCTGAGCGTACCACTAAAAACTTAACTACGACAATACTCAGTGCTAAAATTAACTCAAGACATGCCCTGAAAAAATCCCCTTTTTCATAATTTTCCCGCCAAAATTGTAACTCTATTCAAAGAAGGTAATTCAGCTCGTAAATTATTTAAATTCACCCGTCTCCCTGAAAATAGGCAAAATTATTTCTTCCACCCGCATATTCGTTGTGAAATCCGTAAATGTAAACCAACTGGTCTCAAAGCATTCAGATCTCCCCCCCCCCCACCCCATGATAATACTATCTGGCTGTTTCTTAAAACTTAAATCGCAGCGTTCAGATTTTATGCCTATTCAAGACCCGAAGGAGTTCCATTTGATGGCGTTAACAAAGCAAACGCTATTGCCGAAACATGTCGTGACCAATTTTCCTCTAATTATGATCTTGTAGATAATAACAAAGATGGAACTGTCCTGAACTCAGTTGAAGATTTTCTCCCCACCCCCACCCCACCCATAAAACTGATCTCACTACTATCACGAAAATCTCTTACATTATTAAAAAACTTAAAGTTAAAAAAGCTCCGGGAAATTATGACATCAATAATTGTGACATCAAACATCTTCCTATTAATATTAAAATGTATCTCACAATAATTATTAACGAAATCCTTAAACTGAATTATTTCCCCAAATGATGGAAAACTTTAGAATGCGATGGCCTAGGTAACACAGTTAAGGCTGTGTGTAAATGTATCTCACAGTAATTATTAACGAAATCCTTAAACTGAATTATTTCCCCAAATGATGGAAAACTTTAGAATGCGATGGCCTAGGTAACACAGTTAAGGCTGCTATGCACTAAACCCATTGGATTCACTCACCTCAATGTTAAACTATGGAGTCCAATGTTAACCTATGGATTGCTGACTTGGATTCAAAGATATTTTTTTTAATTGTACTCCGTCATAGAGAAAGAAATTTTACATTTGTGTACATTTTTCGTTTTTTTAAATGCAATTAATATTTTAAAATTTAAATTATTCGGGGAAAAATCTGGTATAGTGTGTTTTAAACGCTCATAAATTCCTTCGGTGGACGAAATTTATAAAATGAATCCAGTAGCGCTTTGCAAAAAAGTTCAGGCTATCTGACAATACCAATTTTATTTGATTATCAGCATTTATGTATCTGTAAATAGTTGACAAAAATATATTTTAAATAAGCAATTTGGGGGAAGCGCTTAACCCCCCTATATAGAGAGAGCCATTACAATCCCTCAAAATGTCAATCCTAAGGGGGGTGGAATTCTCGAACTGTCAACTGGACTCCTTCCACCACAAGAGTCTGCAAGAAGAGGAAAAGGGAAATACGATTTTTTTTCTTAGTACATAGCAGCCTTAATCACATGTTCCTATGGTCCTATGGAAAACTGCAAATGTATGTCCCATCCCGAAACCTGGTGCTGATCATAATTTTCCTCCGCCCAATTAGTCTACTGTGTTCTCTCAGTGGTTTGATGTCAGCGAAATGAGTTGAATTTTCAACGTCTAATACTCATCATCCAAAGATTCCTTTTGTTGGCGATGTCGACCACCTTTTTTTTTTGCTCTCTGTATCATTTATTCATTAGCAGAGTCCGATTAATTTAAAGATCTTTCTTAAAGGAATGCTACAAGTCGATTTAAAAATTTGGCAATCCTGATGAATGTTAGGAACTACTATAGAAAATCATCCAAATAATATAAATATGATTTTCATCAACAAAAATAAGATCACTCCCTAAACAACCTCGTCAGTTGCAGGTTGCCAAAGTATATTAACATTCTACCGGGTGGTTATAATTAAACTTCCCCTATAAACGGCAACCTACAGCGCAAACGGGTGAACGGAATGCAACGAAATTTTGTATATGGGCTATACACGAGATGCGCTCACGGAATTTCGAAAAAAAAAATTAGTTCTAAATGTCCACCAGGGGCGCCTTTTCGGGAAAAACATGAAATTTAACACAATAAACGACCAAAACGGAATACAGAAACAATATTAACATTTATTGACTAGTTTCTGATCACCTTGTCATCGAACCACATTAAGTAAAGGTAAGGGAGAAACAGAAACAGTTCAGTTTCCAGAAACAAGACCAGATTAGGACGAAATTGCACAAGGGGACCACGGTCGCCGGATCTAACTCCGTGCAATTTCTGGTTATGGGACTATTTAAAAAGTCTGGTGTATCGTGGAGGTGTTCGAAGTTGAATGACTTAAAGAACTCCATAACGCTTCTTGTGAGAAGCCTCACAACTGATCAGTTACGATCTTCTGTTGAACACACTGTCCATCGACTTGAAATTTTGCAGGAGAAAAAAGGTGATCACATGGAGCAGCTTTCCCTACGTCGTCCTGGACACGATTAACAACTGCTCCTCTTGTGCAATTTCGTCCTAATCTGTTGTTGTTTCTGCAAACTGAACTGTTTTTGTTTCTCCCTTACCTTTACTTAATGTGGTTCGATGACAAGGTGATCAGAAACTAGTCAATAAATGTTAATATTGTTTCTGTATTCCGTTTTGGTCGTTTATTGTGTTAAATTTCATGTTTTTCCCGAAAAGGCGCCCTCTGGTAGACACTTTGTATTTAATTTTTTTTTCAAAATTCCGTGAGCGCATCTCGTGTATAGCCGACATACAAAATTTCGTTGCATTCCGTTCACCCGTTTGCGTTGTAGGATGCCGTTTATAGGGGAAGTTTAATTATAACCACCCGGTACTTTCAAATTCGGTCATATAGATAAAGTATAGCAAGTGAAGTAAATAAATTATATTGACATTCTAATTTTTAATAACCTGGTTTAGAAAAAAATACGAAATAAAACATTCATAAACTTAGGTTATCACCTCAAAAGTACGATTGAAGAAATAGTAATCACTCGCGTCTGGATGTGATTGTAGCGCTATCTTCTAGGCACGCGATTAAATGCAATTTTAAAAATTTGCCTACCGGCAATTGTGACTTGCAATTATTTTCTTACTATAAAAAAAAATTGACATTAAAACTTTGCTGGGTGGTCTGTGTCAGCGAAACGGGTTGAATTCTCAGCGTCTAATACTCATTATCAAAAGATTTTGTTTTTGACTATATTGAGCACCTCTTTTTTTCTCTCTTTATATCATTTATTCGTTAGCAGAGTCCAATAAATTTAAAAATCTTTCTTCAAAGAATGCTACAAGTGGATTTAAACATTTGGCAATCTTGATGAATGTTAAGAACTACTATAATAAATCATTCAAATATTATAAATATGGTTTTCATCAATAAAAATAAGATGACACCCTAAACAACCTCGCCGTTTATAGTTTGCCAAAGTATATTAACATTCTAATTTCAAATAAGGGCCCATAGATAAAGTATACCAAGTGAAGTAAACAAATTATATTGACATTCTAATTTCTAATAACCACGTTTAGAAAAAAAATTTCAAAGTGAAATAAAACATTCATAAAATTAGGTTATCGCCTCAAAAGTACGCTTGAATATATAGTAATCACTCGCGTTTCGATGTGATGGTAGCGCTATCTTCTAGGCACTCAATTAAATGCAATTTTTTAAATTTGCCTACCGGGAATTTTAACTTTCAATTATTTACTTACTATAAATGACGATTAACATTAACTTTTTCTGGGTGGACTTTTCTGATGTTAGCGAAACGAGTTGAATTCCGAGTGTCTACCACTTATCATCCTAAGTGTCTGCTGACGATGTTGACCACTTTTTTTTTTACTGTTTGTATCAATTTTGCTAGTAGAGTCCAATTAATTGAAAAATCTTTTTAAAAAGAATGCTGCAAGTGGATTTATACATTTCTCATTTCTGTGGAATGTTTAGCACTAATATAATAAATCATTTAAATGTTATAAATATGGTTTTCATTAACAAAAATAAGATCACTCACTAAACAACCTCGCCAGTTACAGTTTACCAAATATTATTGAAATTATAATTTCTAATAAGCGCATTTAGAAAGAAATTACCAAGGGAAATAGAGCAATCATAATTTCAGGCCCTATGATTTAAACAAATCATTCGTCCCATTGCCCTCTGTGCTATTGCCGTTTGGTTCTACGCTGCAGAAACTTATATTGATAACCTGGAGGTAGTCCAGAGCAAAACTCTTTGGCGTATTCGCTGAGTATTTCGGTATTTATCCAACAAAACCATTAGAAGAGATTTTAATATTTTATCCTTCTCTCCGAGACTGCGTACAAACTTTCTAAACGGTTTTACAAATCTATTCCAATTATTCACAATGAGATTATTGCAGAGTTCCGTGATTACGACTTTTCCCTTCGCGCTAACTATAAACGCCCATAGACGTGTCTCCTTCGGAGCTAATGTTATTTCTTTTACCTAAATAACTTAATTCTATCCTAATACTCCTTCCACTTATATTTTTACCTTCCCCAAGAACTTCTCAATCACCTCAATGTGAATAACTTCTTCCTTTTTTTTTTCATTGAGTGTGGCTTCATATAGGAGTGAATAGCACGTTTCTCGCTGATATTTCGTATCGAGTTCAATTCCCAGTGACAACATTTTTTCTGAAATTCATTTCATCAGTTAAAAATCATTTTCCTATTATTTTAAAAATATTTCCTATATTTTTAATTTTAACTTTATATGATAAGATCCTATTTTTATAAATTTTTACTTTACTGATCATGAGTATTGTAACTACAAATAAATTACTTACTGGAGTTATATATAAGTCCTTAGACCAAGTCCCTCCGGGAACTTTATATTGCTGTATTTTAAGACATACAAGTGAGTGCCTATACCTTTGTATCTCCCAGTTTAGGAAAGAATATGGTACTTTTTCCGCGATTTAACACTCAGATTATCTGGGTGGCGTACTGTGGCGGTGAAGTTCATTAAATTTTAATTTTTTATCCCATATATTTGCTTTTCATATAAAATATAAAAGGGACAACAGTATATACTTAATTGGAATATAATTTTAGTCGGGTAGAATACGAAATTCTCGGTTTGTGCACCATACACCAAACAATCAAAAAATGGAACTAGTACAATGTTTAGAAACTGTTCGACCATAAATTGTATTTAAGTATGAAAACGATGTCTAGAAATTAGGTGAAGCTGGATTAATGCCTTATTGAGAAAGCCTAGATTTTTTCAGATGGGATAAAGCGAGTTTCATGAATCATTATGATCGTAATAAGGTTTTTATGTGGACTTGCGTCATATTTACGTAATATTAAACAAAAATCATAATATAAAAGCATTCATATTATCAGTCCATAATAACATCCAATTTTTAATAAAATTATCTATAGGGAATTCAAGAAAAACTATCTCCGTAAATGCCGGATTTGTGGAGCAAAATTAAACAAAATTTAACTAAAGACTTATATTTGATGAAAGGCTCTGAAAACCAACGCGTAAGGAGATTTTTGTTTTCATCTAACTCTAGATTCAATAAATCCTCTCAAAAGCAAAAGTTTTTGTATACGAAAAATATTGGAGAGTAGAATACGAGCGTCCAAGGTACGAGATTTTTCTATACCAAGTACCAGTAAATGAAACATTTTATTTTGTCGAAACTCCAGCTCAAACAAAAGAGATGGATTATATATAATCACGTATTTTGATATCAGGTTTTTTTTGGGCGACGTTAAATGGTTTTAACGCAAGCACACATATCTGGAAGCAAAGTCGAACTGGTCACAATTAATTAATCAGTTGTTTCCTGGATATATTTTTAATGCGACAAGCACTATTTGTCCCTGACATAGGTACTTCTCTGAAATTTGTCCATTAAGATCCGTGAATTTTTATCGGGCTACTTCATTATGGAAGAACCATACAGGTGAACTAGCATTGCTCCATACGATGGGACGACACGGAAAAAACCAACCCTTATTCGGAATTTAAACGCAAGCCCACTGCGGGACAGCTCAGAACGCTAACCACTGATACTAGTGGGACGTAAAAATTTGAGAAATAGCGAGACATGCTAGGGTTTTCAACCAAATGCAGTTTATATTTACTAAAATTTTAAAGCAGAGTACAGAGTACACAATCAAGAAGAAAAAATAAAATTTAAAATAGCTAACGTTAGTGCTTAAGGCGAATACACTGTTTCTCCGTGGTTAAACAGTGAGAAAAACCTCTGCAGCAATTAGATGATGCTTGTTTATTTTCACGAGTATTTAATAGTGCAGTTATTATACGAAGCAGAAATGAAATATGGTAAACAGTGGGTCTTTTTCAAGTAAAAGTAAGTGTTATTTGCATAACATTGAAAGAAAGACACTGACTTTGACCTAGATACAATCATTTTTAAATTTAAAATTTTAAACACAAATGTATAGATAATACACGATTGTCTATTTTGAAAAATAAATTTGTAATTGAGTAAATGAGTTAAACTCAAAATTTTTGTCGCTTCATAAACATTTCTAAACAACATTAGCATTCTAAACAACAAATGTTTAGCAGTCATTTTTTTGTGGAATTCATATTTCTTTAGTTTCAATCAAACACCAAGAACGTGGAGTTTTTGAATGAAAGTAAAATTGAAGAAGAGAGAAACAGTTATCTTACAGTTTGGCACTGTGTACAGAAAATTGTACTTAAAACAAATTTTTATTCTAAAGTAAACCTAAACAAAGTAAGAAAGGGTTGTTACCGAATATTTCGGGCCCCATGTCACCCAATGGTGTGTAGGAAAATGATGGTTTAGGAAGACAAGGGCTGCATAAAAAACCCAGAAAAATATAATTATTTAGCTAAAATTAAAAAAAAATTGAGAATATTGGCTGTTTATCTCCACCATGTCCTCAATTGGAGGAAAATACATGTCAGGCATGTTGGAATGTTGGTGGTTTAATAGTTGGGCAAGATTACCTTTGTTATGAAATGGAATAACATAACAAAACAAGACAAACAATGAATCGTAATTTCAATAGATGAAAGAAAAAAATAAAATGAAAATCTTACACAGTCAGAATAAACATTTCAATTTGTTAACACCAAATTTATAGGGAATCCAGGGAAAACGGTCTTGATAAATCTAGGACTAACTGAAACACATTTAATGAGATGAAACTCAAACTTAATCAGACCGATTAACAAAAATGTGTCATGGAGCTCTAAATTAATCCTTTAAAAAAACTTATGTCCCAAAAATGACTATGTACCAGATAAATTTTATGAGTTGTTTTCATATAATATTCACTTCTAAAATGTTCTTCCAATCCATATTCTTCAGAGGTATATTATTAAATGATTGTGGTGCACAATTGCCACAGTCGAGAATATATTCAATAGAAATACACCTTGGCAACTGCTCTTTCATTTGAAAAAAAATGTTTAGTTTCTTTGAGTGCAATTTTACAAAGGTAGGGAGGGGCCCTCTCCATGCTATCTTTTGAGAGATAATATATTGGTTACTTAACTGAATAACGACCTGTGCTTTAAAATGTTCAAAGGTTGTTAGTTGCTTTAAGAGAAATTGGTGTGATAGCTAAAGTCTAGCGGCACCTCCTCGTTGTGGGCCCTGGGAGGTAGTCTTCTGACTGTCTGCTAACGCCGAAGCCTGGGGAGAAGAGAGTTTATTTAATTATTTATAATGGAGAAAAAAGACTGAGTCCTGTGGAGGCTTGCGATGAATTCGATAAAACTGTAAAGGAAATATATAACAAATTAAATGATATGATAAGTGCATCTAGATGGAACCCAGATATAAAGAGTGACTTAAGTGATAATAAGGCGAAACGTCGCAACGTCACTGGCTACGTCAGTTTTCGTCTACTATAGATCACGTGATTATCGGGTGGCAGAAAACAGAAGTCGTTTCTATGCGTTTGCATGTGTTTTTGGGCGATACCTTCATTTTGAGTTAAATAATTTAAGTTTATTTATAAAATTCTTCATATTAATTGTATGTAACAGGTATTTTAACACTTTTCTTTTCAATATTTCGCAAGATTTAACAGAATATAATCATTCTTTCGTTGAGAATGATTATTATTATGTTGAGGTATGTATAGATATCAGGATAAGTTACTTCAGGCCAGCGTCTTGTATCGTAACTCCACATACTCCAAATACGGGTCACATACTGAATAAACCTTTCCGGGCTTTACCTGAATGTTTAATTTAGTGATATACCTTTGTTTAAATAGCGTATCTAAAGACTTTGCGTAATCTGAGAGCATTTTATTCAACAGGCTGTAAGAATTCTCATTGAACGCCATGTTAAATTATGCAATGTTTTGCCACTCCTCGCCTCACAAGAAGTAAAATCTGCAAGAGTTGAGATGTGACATGCTGCGAGACACTGCCCTATATTTTAGCAATATTGGATGTAGTCAAAGAACAAAGGAACTTGATTATGTATGTTACAGGGCAAAATAGTATTCTTGAAAAAAGAAAAGATGAAAGTTTTGCTGATGTAGCTAAAAAACCATCTAAGGAAAAAGCGATAACAGGAAAAAGTAAAGGAACCAGGGAGTTCGTGGTTAAGATCATGCCTAAGGCAGACCAGACTTCCGACACTACGAAAGGACAACTGCAAGAACTTATTAAACCGGATGAACTGAAGATAGGCATAAAAGCCTGTCGGAGAATTGACAGAGGAGGAGTGGTCATTGGGACAGAAAACGAGGAAGACCTAGATAAGTTAATTAAGGAGTTCAAAGCTATTGATAAGCTTGAAAAAACTATAAAATTGAAAAGCCAAAGAGAAGACGCCCTCACTTTTTAATATTCGGAGTTAAGGAAGAATATGAAAATGATGAGTTTAAAAGAATTGATTTGAATATAGTCAAGAGATATGAAACGAGGTCTGGAGACAATTGGATTCTCACTATTAGTGGAGAGTCATATAAGAAAATTTAAAGAATTAAAAAGGTAAAGATAGATTGGGAAAGATTCAACATGAAAGAATATTTACGACCTGCCATTTGTTATAGCTGTTGGAGCTATGGACATATAGCGAAGGTCTGCCAATTCAAGAAAACCTGCATGAGGTGTAGAAAGATGCATGAGAATATGAAAGTCTGTAAAGAAAATCCAGAGTGTGCGAATTGTTATCATTTTCATGATAAAGATGACACGATTGATGGGGAAAGGCTGTGAGTTCCAGCTAATCACCTACCTACGGACACGAGCTGTCCGAGGTATGTGCATGAGGTGAAAAAGCTTATCAGCAGAACTGATCATGGGACTAATGGACATGGACTAATGGACTAATGGATCATGGATCAAAGTTGGACACTAATTTAATATTGTTGGTGCAGCTTCCATTGTTAATTTGGATTCAAGGAAATTGTTATGTTTTAATAATATATTGCACATTGATGTTTTGGTTGCCTGCACGAACTGTGCAGGACATTTGCTGTAACTTTATAAGACAATAAAGTGGGATAAGCAATGTAGCTCGCAGCTTGGTGGCTGCAGACTTAAGAGGGGAAAATTGTTTAATATGAAATTCATATACATGGACACGGACACTTCAAATGGATTGGCTCTGTTGATACTCTGGCTCGTGGAGGTTGAGAGCGAACGGCGTCGCTAGCTGAACTGGACTTGGATGGTAGAGATTTAGTTGCCTGAAGTGTGGGATTGCTATGGCGAGACCGGTCATCAGGATTATTATTGGTCGATACTCCTAAAGGAGTGGGGAGGGACCGGAAGGAAGGTTTGAATTTCCAAAGTTAGAGAGTACTACAATATGATTCGGAAGAACAGTGTAAAATATCCTGAAGTTTCCTTTCACCGCAGAATGACCCGGAAAGACTATATTGCTAAAACTGTTAGTAAATGCAATGCAGTCACCATGCAACTCAGTACATTAATTTACGCTCGTCACCTTTAAATTAAAAATAAAGTCTTATTATTTAAACAAATATTTCTTTCCATTGTCCTCTCTACTATCCCCGTTTGGTTCTACGCTGCGAAAACTAATATAAATAAAATGGAGGTATTCCAGAGCAATACTCTAAGGCGTATAGGCCACGCTTTTTGATATTTATCCAATATAACCACTAGACGATATTTTAATGTTTTTCCTTCTTTGAGACTGCGTATAAACTTTCTAAACGTTTTTACGAATCTATTCCAATTATTCACAAGGAGGTTTTTGGGGAGTTACAACTTTTCACATCTAGCAAACTGTAAACGTCCCCGTGCGTGTCTCCTTAGGAGCTAACGTTATTTCTCCTACCTGAATAACTTAATTCTATTGTAAAACTCCTCCCACTTTTATTTTTACCTTTCCCCAAGAACTTCTCAATTATCTCAATGTGAATTACTTCCTCCCTTTTACTTCATTGAATCTGGCGTCATATAACAGTCGGTAGCACGTTCATTAGCTTATTTTTCGTTTCGAGTTAGATTCGCGGTGACGACATTTTTTTTTGTAAAACTTATTCCATTACCTAAAAATTATTTTCCTTTACTTAAATTTTTCTTTTATTTTTAAATTTAATTTTATAAGATGAGGGCCTATTTTTAATAACTAAATCCTTAAGGGGACTCGGTACATCTCATTTTGTCGAAAAATGACCAAACTGACGAATTTCATATGTTTATTCTAAATTATTTCTTCACATGTCTAGAACATTCCACCCAAATTTCTTGCCATTCTGATAAATATTTAAGGAGTTTTGGTTAATTTTCGTAACCCATATCTTTCATTTTCCCTTTAAATGTGCTTTTCCCTAAAAATTATGGTTTACGCTACACTACCATTTTATCAGATGGAGATGCTAAAACATTTAATCACCTATCTGAAAATAAAATGTATGGCCCTTCTGTAGAAATTAAAAAGAAAGAATTTGTAAATCACGTAAGTAAGAGATTAGGGACAGCTTTGCGAAATGCTGTTAAAGATTGGCGTTTTCGTGGTGTCAATTTACGAGGCAAAGGGCATGGTAGTCTTAAAGAAACAACAATAAAAAAGCTCACAAAATACTATGAAAGAGCAATTTTACAGAACAAGGGTAATGTAAATAATATAAAAGCTGCAATATATGCTACATTGTTCCACAGTATTTCAACTGACCAAAAATCACAGCACCACAAATGCTCAATGGGACAGATTCATGGTGTTTCTACCAGTCTGCAGTTTCGAAAGGTGTAAAACAAAGAAATAAGTTAAATGTTGGAACACCAACTAAAGAAGAATTTTTACCAAAGATACTTCCTATTTACCAACGACCAGCATCAAATGAACTTTTAGAAAGGTGCATTAGTTGCAAAACGCAAAATGCAAACGAAAGTTTGCATAATATGATTTGGTCTAGGTGTACCAAAGACATATTTATGTATAAAAAACGTGTAGATCATTCTGTTAGAGAAGCAATTTGAGAATATAACAAAGGTGTGACTTTTACATTAAAAGGAATTCATAAAATACTTGGAATAAAGTTAGGGTGCCATACAGAAAGATTTGCAAAAATGTTAGATATGCGAAAACAATCATTTCGAGAAAGACGAGCTACATCTAAATATCAATATGCAAGAAAAATTGTAAAAAATGCAAAAGCTAAAAGAGAAATTGTAGAAAAGAAGAGAGAAGGAATTACTTGTAGTGGTAATTACGTATTTAAATCTATTGAAAAGTAATTGACCCTTGTTCATAAAATTTAGAAATTGAAATATTAAAATTTGGTGGTTTTAAAATTCATATCTTAAGCTATTAATAGTTTATGTTTATTATTAATTAGTATTTATGACAGTAGTGCATCTTATTTTAAATATATAACAAGTAAGTAGTATGTATTAAGCCTTAATTTTTGTACATTTACAGCATTTGTCTATTTCAAGATGATTTTACTGCATTAAACAAGTAGATAACACCTTATATATTCATCTCAATTTTTTAAATTAAGGTTTCTAGCTCTTATTTTTTGTTGTGAAAACTAATAATATATCCTATTGTTGTTGGCAAAAAAGTTTTCATGAAGTAATGTGTATAAGTTTTATTAAATTCTACGCGTAACTTTTTGAGTAATCTTTATTTTTGGGACTTTTCCTTAATTTTTGATAACCAGTGTAACATTGGTGTATATGTCAGTCTTCTGCCTACAGCGTAGGAGCCCCGCCCCGTCTTGAAAGAAGAGCTGAAACCTAAAGTCAATTGCCGGTGTGTAACGCTTGTAATAATAATAAAAAATCTTCTGTGCGTGTGATTACTTCTGCTTATTATCATATCTTCTCATGAACACTGGACTGAGCTCTCGTAGTTGGAGCCCCAGGGACATAAGAAACAACAGCAACAACAGAATAATTCAACATACTGACTGGATACATCATAACGAACAACGCAACCGAAATTATATATTAGTTACGAAAAAAATTTAGAGTTCTCGGAAAAAATAATTATTACAACAGAACGAAAAATTATTTCGAATCTTGGATTGCGCCCTTCAAGAAGCTTCAGGAAGAGTAGTGGTAACTGCAGTAGATGGGCCGGGCCTTCCACTGTAGGATGATATAGCAATGCATAAAACTTCAGTGATCAGTAAAAAACGAAAGCAGGAAGGAAAATAGAAAGTGGGGAAAACAAAAAGATTCGATAGCACAAGTTAAGGTAAAATATGGGGAGGAAAAGAGACACAGCGAACAAAGAACAGAACTAACAATTAAAAGATACGAGGAAGAGATTGAGAACCTTTATATAAATCAAAGGTTTTTGTATGGATAGATACCAGATCACAGTTAATTCAGCAGAATAATCAGATGGGAAATCTTCATTTGGACACTTATAGTCTCGTAACATAAAAATGGTCGAAGAAAAACTTTATAAAGAGTTTCATTGATTAAAAAAATTCGTAAATAAAACTGCCACTAATGATTCTATGATAAATTGCAGTGTTTTTTGGTCCACCTTTTTCAAGGAGTATGATTCTGGCAAGAACTCAAAATAGTTGTAGAATTTTATTTCTACTTACCAGGAGTTCATTTCTGCTTACGTTTCTACAAGCGCATTTTGCGAACGTATTAAGGGCATTTTTTCTAGCAGCAATTCAGCTACCTAATGAAAGAAATAAGCCAAAACAAGAAACTGAAAATAAGGAAAATAAATTATTTCCTATAGTGTGCCTTTAGAGATGTAAAGAAATCGGTAAAAAATTTAAATTTAGATCCAAATAAAAAGTTTCTGCACCCAATTCAAGGCCAGGAGCTAGGAAAATAATGTTTACGGAGTGCCTTGGTCTATGCACTTTAACTCCAGTAAGTAATTTAATTGTAGTCACGATACACATGATCAGTCAAGTACAGTTTTATAAAAATAGGCCTTCATCAAAGGAAATTAAATATAAAAAGAAAAGAAAAAGAATTTTGAAGTGTTGCAATTAACTTTGGAAAAAATGTCGTCACAGGGAATCGAACTTGAGACTTAAAACCAGCTAGTGAACGCGCTACCGACTGCGATATAAAGCCTCTGTCAGCGAATAAAAGGTAGGAAGTTATTCTCATTGAAATAATTCAGAAGTTCTGGGGGGAAGGTAAAAATACAAGTGGGAGGAGTTTTAGACTGTGATTAAGTTATTAAGGTTAGAGAAATAACTAACGTTATTTCTCTAACCTCTTTCATTAGGTCCAATAAAAATATATCGCTTTGGAGGCTAAACCTAGACTTATCCCTAAAGAGAACAGCCCTCCATTGATCACGCGTCCAGTGGACATGTTGACGTGCCCACTGCAAATGTTCCCGGCTATGGCGTGGTGTGAGCGGGACACAAAAAAGACCACCTTCTGGAAGCCTTCTATTCATGGTTGACGTTCATACCAACCTTCTAGAGCTTGCAGCGGGGGAGGATCTGCAGACGGAGTTGCGGTTCTATTCCTTAGTGCGCATAATGACAAATATCGGTCATCGGCACTTGTCGTAGCGTATGGTCGTCCTTGGCTGAACCTCCTGTATGCCGAATCCGTGGTTAGAAATTGTTGCCAAAGTCTATGAACCACAGACGGACTCACATTTATCCATCTGGCCACTTCTGTGTGACTTTGTCCTGCCTCTAGTCTCCCAATAGCTCGTCATCGCAGTTCTTCGGTCAAATGATGCCTGGAGGTCATTGTTACAATTTGGCTACTCCAGATGTCTAATATCAGCCTCTCAGATACAATTGCCGCCTTGCTCTGAGACATACAGTTTTATGCTCCCTGCACTTTTATGCTCCTTTTATGACGTATTCCGACTACAGCGCGACTATTTTGCATAATGCAGTATTGTTCAGCACCTTTTACTTAACAACATGTTCAAATTTTAAACAGATTGGCCTAGTTTTGAACGTGTTATCTCTCTTTTTGTGATTTTTCCTTAATTTTTGATATCTAGTGTACTTCCATGCCTCAAGCGGGGCTCGAACACACGCCCCTGGCGTGGTAGTTTGACTTTGACACTGGGTGGCAATTATCCTGTAAATACTAAAATAATTGAAAACCGTGCTTTCTTAAAAACCCGGATTTTAAAAATCCCTGGAAGCCATTAAAAACAGGACAGTGCCCGGGGAAAAGATGACAGATGGCAAGCCAACGTGTATTTTATTTGATAAATATCTGCGAAGTTACATTATAAGCTGTAGTAACATATAACATTAACATATAAAGAGTCATTTTTTTTGCCATCATGTCAAAGACCGGTGAACCGTTTAGATCTAAATTTTACAACCTCTTCTGGTTTGTTTGGAAAATATTGAAATAATTGTACATTGGGTGATAGTGACGAAATCACACTACTACAAGTTTTCCAGTCTAAGTCGAGAGAAATATTTTACATTTTGTCGGCGTTATCGGTCAGATTTTAAAAACCCTGTTTTTTAAATCCTGCGAACATTTTCTGCCGACTGTACATTAAACGCCAATGGTAGAGGGCCTGATAGGTAATTGAAAATTAACGTCCATGAAAATGACTTAAAAAGAACCAACATATGTGTGAATAGATGTATCAATTGTCATTAAATTTAAGATCGATCTGCGGACAAATAAGTGTTATATATACCAATAACTTGGGTGATTTAAGATTATTTGTCATGAATGATAGATAAGTTAACAGTAAAGGATTGCGAAATGCGTGTTAAATTTTATGTCCAATACAACCATAACTACAATTTCAAAATGCCTTTATTGATGTCTAACCATTTAACAAGATTGTTAAAACTATCAAATGCAAATCATGGTAGTGATAATTAAACGAAAGCTATTAAAATGTATGAGAATCGTTAAATTTCGTGTACCAGTTAAACAAAGAGGGTGTCTTTTTTAGGAGTAACATGTCTAGGCTATTCTTACCATTATTCGTTTCAAAAAAGAATCTTTTATACAGTTAATTATTCTCTAACTTAAACAGCTTTCGTGTTCTGCCCAACTTAATAAGCTTACATAAGACCTTTATCTTACGGAAATTGCTGAATTTTGATCCTGAGTATTAAAACAGACAAATAATAGAAAAAACTAATTAAGTGCTACTTTCCGCAGTCTAACTGATACGGGGTGTCCCATGTGCATATATATCAAAGCGATTAATCTGATAAATGTTGCAAGGTACTCAACGCTTAATTTTGGTCTTCGTTTACATTTACCAAGGGACACTTGAAGCGACACAATTATAATTAATTGATTTAATATTCAAATTTTTCTTTTAAATAGAATTCTCTCTTTCAAAACATATTTTTCAAAGAAAATACGAAAAGAAAGCTAATTGAGCCTTCTAATTTTTTTGCTGAAATTTAAATAGCTTGAAAATTTTAGGTAAATCGGCTTCTGTTTCATCTTTATTCTAATTCAGCTTGAGGCTTGAAAAAAAGGGATTATGTAAAGAAAGTATACACATTTAAAAGACATCGTCCAGGAAAAAAATGTTTTGAATTTTCTTTACTTATATTTTATGCGATGCGTTGCATCTAGTATCACTTTCTTAAAGAAATGTTTTTGAAAGAATGTTGTGTTGAAAACTCAATGTCGGAAAAATTTAAGTTTAATGTTACTCTTTAAGATCGAATTTTGCAATTATGGCCTGCAAAATGTGTTACATTTATCGTGCTTTTTATTTCACGCATATATTATGCCTTTTTTGTTCTAACATATTGTCTCACAGGATGTATTTTTTCGTCTATGTGATATAAGATATAGTATGCTGACAAATCTTTATAAATGTTTCAGAAATAATACAGAATTTTCCACAGTAGTATAGAAGAATATTGTAATATATTACTATTATGTAACGTAAATTTATAACGTGGAACAGAATATTTTCTGGGATATTTCGACATCAAGGGAGCCATTCACAAACCAAATCGGTAAATCCACTTTTTGAAATTTTAGTGAAAAGCACTTGATTGAATCTTAAATTTACATTTATAATATATTTCTCAAATAATAAGTATTAACATCACTAAATGACAAACGTTTTTTGGCAACATCGAATAATATAAGTAACTTTTTAAGCCAATAAAGTCCGTACTCCAATGCAAATCGTTGCAATAACGTAATTCACACGCAGAAACAAGTATTTCATGATAACGGTTTAGTATTGTTTCATGACAAAATAAGTAAAATAAACTAGTCAGTTATAGTCTAACTGCTGCAGGAATGCAGTGTACAGTAATATAAAGTTCACTGAGTGCCTTGGTATAAACTCCAGTGAGTTAAATGTAACCACGATACACATACTCAATCAAGCCTTGAACTTCTAGATGTTCCGAGTCTGAAGACTCAAGAGATGACTGGCAATTCAGTTGGAGGCAAAGGAACTGGCACATCAGGTCCATGAGGAACGGGCGTATGGCCGATGGAATGTTATCAGGATTAGAGATTAGTTTTTGATTTTTACGGTTATACCCACGGACATGGCAGCATGAAGCTACAGAAGGAGGGGAAGCTAGTGTTAAAAATGTGTCTCCCTTTTTGTCGCCGCCACTAGAGGGCGCTCGCGCGCGCTAGCGGGCGGCTTAGACACGGACAACCATACGCTTTAATATGGATTTTTTGTATTTTTCCTAACAAAAACAAGTTGTTTTATTTTAGTGCGTATTTAATATGAATTTATTTATTCAATTTAACAATTTTTTATTTTCATTCAAAATCTTTATTTCAAGCGTTTTTTTTTTGCTACAATTCAATAAAATTCTTAAAGGAAATGAGTAAATAAACTTTTTCAGAATAATTGTGTATTGGTTTCAGAATAAATTAGTTCATATTTTTGTAATAATTTAATAATTAAGGAAATGAAATTACAGAAAAGAATTGTGAAGAAAGTTTTTTATCATTGTTCATAATCTCTTATGGAAAAAAAATGTGAGAAATAATAGTGATTAACCAAAACACACACACACACATAGTAGAAAAGCAACATTTTCTATCAATCACAAATAAATTCTTATCAGGACTAATAAAATAGGAAGTCAATTCAGTATTTAATCAGACAATACTTTAAAATATCTTCCTTTGGAAAAAAAAAATCAGTCAAAGCATCTCAGATTACACTTTTTAAAACCGGAGGTATAATCGTCAAGTTGGTAAATTACTGTATACAAATTTTTTCAGCGAATTAAAAAGAAAAAAACAAATAACTTTGACAAGGACAAATCAGCTATATTTTTGAATTTTCACAAAGTACGCATTTTATTGCATAAGCAGATTTTGCATAAGCATTTATAGTAACAACATTGCTTATCATACAATGAAAACTTATTTACTTAAGGGGTGTGGTCACTTTTACGTACCTTTAAAAGTATCATTTTTAGACCTATGTTCGATTGTATGTACTACTCATGATTTAATCTTGATTTATATGAAATTTTTTGAGTAACTGCCTGTAATATTGTTTATTATAGATGCAATTTTTCAAGGTAATTAATAAAAATGACATTTTATGCATAAAAAGTGAATTTTTTTTTTTTAAATCGAGCATTTTGCAGTCAGCTGTGCGCATTCTGTCAAAATAAATTATTAAGGTACATTAATAATTTTTTACTATATGTGATTACAATACTTCAGGCAACAATATCCAGCAACATTATTCTAAAATATATTAAAACCTTTTAGTACGTGCTATTTTTAATTAGAAATTTCAAAAATGACTGAGTAAAAGCTTATAAAAAATTCTTTAAAAATTAAAATATATTAAGGTTAAAAAAATTTGGTAGATTTTGTTGTCTAAAGTGTTGTAATCACATATAGTAAGCAATTATTAATGTAACTTAATAATTTATTTTGATAGAATGCGCACAGTAGTTGACTGCAAAATGCTCGATTTAAAAAAAATATTCACATTTTATGCATAAAAAATCATTTTATTTTTTTATTAATTACCTTGAAATATTGCATATATAATAAACAGTATTATAGGCAGTTACTCAAAAAATTTCTTGTAAATCAAGCAAAAATCATGAGTAGTACATACAATCCAGCATAGGTCCAAAAATGATACTTTTAAAGGTATTTAAAAGTGACCACTCCCCTTAAGGGGAGTGGTCACTTTTACGTACTTTAACTAACTTACGTAATTTAACTAACTTAATAGTGATTAAATTCAATATTATGGTTATTTCCAGCAGAACTTAAGATGTCTTAACTTTGCGTTCACTTAAAACACAGCAGCTGTACTTTTCTCTCATTATTATACATCTTATATTAACACAAAACAATAATAATGTTCTTACCTTAGGAGCAGCAAATATACTAGGATTTCTCTGTCCAGTTTCTTTATTTCTTTTTAAAGCTGATCTATAGCCAGTAGAACAACCCGGAGCAAAACACGTGTTTGGCATATTTCTGCACACAGAATAAATTTTAAAATTTATAAAACAACTTTCACCACCACGCCGTATAACTCAATGTAAAATAGCCACTTCGCTTGCATGTCGCGCCCTCTACCGGTGAGCGACAACAATCGGTTCATTTTTCGAAAAATTCCCCATTGAGGCTTCCGCTCCTTCTGTAGCTTCATGCATGGCAGGAACAAAAGTAACAATCATCAGAGTGGTTTTTCGGCTCCCTCCATGTCAGAGGAATTATAAATCGTAAAGCAGTCTTCTTTCCTTTGAGCCATAAGCGTAGATCATTGAGACACTGCACACAAACTTTATGAAGAGCCCACGATTTGTCCTGATATATGAGTTTCATGCCAAAATACGCAAGATAAAGTTGTCTTGCACAGACTGCAATGCTAGGGAAGTGTCACAGAGGGGTATTCTGTAGGTTTCACCACGGTAGAATGATGGTCAGTCAGAGAGGGTAGAAATTCAACGCCGACAAAATATTTTATGGTAAATGTTCATAAAAACCCAAGTAAAATTGAATTCTTCAAGAAAGCGTGACGTGATATAAATTTTTCACTATTATTTTTGAAATCAGCACCAAAAAAAAACATAAAGTTCAGCTATCAATCCCCTTGCATTTTTTTCATCGCAGGCCTGTGTAATTGTCAAAGTGGTATCCCAAACGAAATTTATGGTGGGGAGGTACATGATAACACTGTGAACATGAGCATTGAAATAGGGGACCAATTGCGGAATAGGGGATGATGGGGCTAGGACGCTGGCGTTTGGTACCTAAGTCCGTGAGTTAAGAGTCCCATTGATGACTTTTGAAGCCATTCGGAATCGGTATTAAGCAGTAGGTCCCGATCTAATTAGCCTTCGTGTAGCAAAAAGTTGACCGTAGCGCTGCAAACCAAACGAAACCAAAGAGATCGCATTTAGCCAAACAAAACACATTTATTTATCTTCTCTACATTACTTTCAACTTCCGGAATAATTGAATCCTCCCATTCTGCTGCCGTTAAACAGAAAAGCTTCGCTTACAGAGTGAAGCACCGAAGTCTCGCTGAGATTGCTCAGAAAAGGAATTAATTCTACTGTCTATACTACTCGGGCTAGCCAACTCACTCGGTTGTACGTGGGGACCATGAAAAATTAACACCTGTGATTCCGCTCGTCTGGCGCCTCTCCTTCATTTGATTGACAGGATGAAATATTTATTACTTCCGTGGGTACATCTGGGTTAAAAACTGTTGACACTCGTTTCCGGTTAAAGAATAACGATTCACTTTTGATATCATTCGCTTGCTTTATTTCCTGTAGTAATGAAATAGATGATTTTTCGGGCTTCCAAAATATTTTATATTTCTGCACCTGCTTTGGGACCCATTTAACCATTCAAACCGAGATTTGCGTTACCTCTTATTATACGACTACTTGTAAGTGAACCAACATTACTCCCCGCAAAGGGAACAGCGCAGGAATTTCATTACTTAGCCGAGACTATAACCCTATATGATAGGGTGGGTATTTATGATGATAACGGTATACACTAGCATAAGAGAAGTGTTATAAATAGAAATGAACTAGGCGAACGTTATGGACACACTCATAGTCTGCAGCTCTTATATTTATAGTTATTTAAGATTTTTCAAATTTTCATTTCTTGCGTAAAGCTCTATTATTATTTTTTCTAATGTGGATGAACTTGTCGTGAGACATTCGTCTTATAAAGATATAATTTTAAAAAAAGAATATTTTTGCAGATTTGTATTTCTTGACATCTTTTATTGGATAGAAAAACGCTTGATATCAAAATAATAATTATCTTCCAAGAATTTAAAACAGCGCCAGTTACGGTAGCATGAATACCACCAACGACATCGACGTTTAACGACATCTGGCGGCCTGAGGTCTGAAAGGCGTGTCCATTTAGGACATAGTACATCCCATTTCCGTCTGCTGGTGGTGTTGACTGCTTTTTCCTTTTAATGAACCTTTATTATTTATGTTCTGGGTCATATTCAATTTTTGCAAATGCATTAATTTGTTTTCTTTATATCATCGCTTTCTGCGAAGAAAAATATTTCGATTTTTTAATATTTATATCCTACGCCAGACCTCGGTTATTTCACAATGAGTTTAGCAGAAATCTTTGGAACGAAAATTAGTTAAATGACATAATTTCATGATGCGGCAGACACTTGTTCTGAGGCCATTTGTCCATTCAACTCGATATTTTCATTACTTACCCTGTTATAGGAGCACCTATTAGTGAACCAACATTGCCCCCTGCGAGGGGGCAGCACAGGAATGCCATGACTTATCTGCGCTCGAACCCTAGCCGACAGGATGGGTATTAACGATGATAAAGACATATACTAGCATAAGAGAAATGCCATAAATAGAAATGAACCAGGCAGAAAGCTAAGAGTACATTGAACGTTATTGATTTTAGATTTAAAATAATGTGCCGTACTCTAATCACACAAAACAGATGCGGTAAGAAGCAACATCAGAAACCCTGCATGATGTTACCTGCCAAAATTGGCGTTGCCTGAAATTGGTATATCGGGGCTTTGGAAAGTAGGGAGTCATCACAGGGAGTTTATCTTAAAGATCTGGCTATTTAGAAACACGCCTTTCATTTCATTAAAGTTGGTTGTACTCAGGGAATGACATTTCTCTAAATTAGTTTCCTGGTTAATTTACTCTGTCTCTCTATATTTAAGTATACATAGAAATACGCGTATAGAGAGTCTAGACCTTAAATTTATAGTTATTTATGATTTTCTAATTTTTATTACTTGTGTAAAGGAAATGTGTATTTATTGTCTTATTTAAGCAGATAGGTATTTCTTGTCATTTCGAATCGGAAAGAAAAACTCTCGGAATAAAAATAATAATTTTCTACCGGAAATTTAAAACAGTAGTAGCTTCTATGGTATACATACCAACAATGACTCCATTGTTTCTGGAGCGGTCTGTTGCCTGCAAGGCGCGTTTGTATTGCATTTATTCTCTCCCCCTCTTCCGTCTGCTGGCGATGTTGACCGCTTTTTTTTTTCCCCTTTTAATGAAAATTTATTGTTTATGTGTTTGGTCACATTCAATTTCTGCAGGTGCCTAAATATATTTTCTTTCTATTACCACTTCCTACGAAGAAAATTTATTCGAAACGTAAAGGAGTTAAATGACAAAGTACTCATCCTATTACTTGTTTCGAAGTCCCAACAGGCAATTTTTTTTTCAATTTGAAATTATTAATTTAAAAATTTCATGCAATATATGAGCGTAAAAAAAGAAAATTAAAGTAATAGGAATTGCTGGTGATGAATTCAAACTAGAAGAATTTCCAGTGATAAGGCATTTAGTATACGTTTCAAATCATGTGTATTAGCCATTATAAAATGTGTATACTAATTCTGATTCCTGTGGCATTTAAATCGTTCTTATAACTTGCCTAATAAAATACTTCAATTAATATGTCCGATAACGCAAAGCAGAAAATGATTGTTAAAAATGTAAGAAGATACTACACAAGAAAATAAAATTTTGATGCCATTTTTTTCGTGAAATTGTAATGATATAAAAATTTTTGCTTTAATTTTAGAAATGATCTTACGTGATAATTCTAACTTTATGAACAAAGGGATGTTTCGACTGATGCGAATTTTTGTCACTGCAGTTTGTGATATGGCAGGTTATTGCCGATAAGTTAATGATAACGTCAATTCTGATACACATTCTACAGAGGCTGTTCACACATTTTTAGACGATGTATATTGTATTCACAAAACTAAATTACATAAAATTCTTGTGTTTTAAATGTTCTATTTGCCATCCCTTATTATGAACTATCATTCGATACCACAATTTCCAGGATAATAATGCCTTTTGAAGTGTCAGAAGAGGTATTCTATCCCATTCCTCCTGAACAGCTTTTCAGAGTCCTGTAAGGGTTTTGGGACGACGTTTGGATAATGTAGATTTTAAGAGTCCGAAAGCACAAAAATCCATAGGTGATACATCGGGAGATTTAGTAGGGATATCAGTGAAGGGTATGGCCTTGATACCAGTTTTTTGTTCCATTTCTTTTAGGAAATTTACAGTGGATTTTGATGTGTGACTGCTAGCTTTGTCCTGATGGAGTCTCACAGATTGATGGCACTGTGGGTAAAGCGATGGTATTTCATTCAGAAAAATTGCCGATAAAATATGTTCCTGGTAGTATTTGGAGTTAATCTTGACATTTTTTTCCACTCTCTTTATTTTTAACTTGTCATTATAAGAAAAACCAGCAACAATCATGAATCCCTTACAAAAACTTTCTTTCGATTCTTTGAACCATCTACTTAAATTTTTTTCTCCCCTTTTATGATAATAAATGGCTCTTTTTTTGTTGCAATCATTTAAATACACCCATGATTCCTCTATTGTGACAATTGTTTTCCATTTTTCTTCGGATAAGTGTTTCTCATATAGAATTCTGCAGCGTATCCTGCGTTCAGCGATATGATTTGAAAGAAGACGATGCACATTGCGTTTTTTCGCTTTCTTAAGATTTAAATCAACGTTTATCATTTTGTTTATAGTGGACACCGAGCATTTTAATGATTTTGCAACTGTCCTTTGACTAGGGGGATTTTCTTTTAACATTAAAGAACGTACCTTTGCAATAGTCGAAGATGTCCGTTTTTTCCTTGGATACTTGTTTGGAATTTTTGTCCCACTTGAGGCTCCAATTTCCCGTTTTTTTCCTTTCTTGTTGACGATATTACCTATCGACGCTTTAGATATCACAAAACCATGTCTCTCACATCGTTTTTGGATAACGGAGTATGCATATTTCTCTTCGGAAAGAGCATAAAAGTAGCCTTCGAACCACTGTTTTGTTAAAAACGCCATTTTGAATAAAAACAAAACTTTCAAGCCACAGACGATAATTTTGACTTTTAAAAACATAGTACAATTGCAATTATTTCTTTTGCAGCAAGCGATTTTTTATTACCGCTTACCAAAATCGTCTAAAAAATGTGCGAACAGCCTCTGTATCAATATATTAAATGAAACATGTTGTTATTGGTAATAACCTATATATATTCAATACATTGAAGATTAAACCAAATTCAATTCAGATAAATTTATTTCATAATGATTCGCATTTAAAGTTTAAGTATGAATTATTATGAATTTTAAGTCTTAAAGTAAACCAAAAATGGAACTTTATTCAAGCAAAATCCATAGTCATATGCGTAGAATTTCTCCTTATTTTCGGTCGAGTGTTTTAGCGTTTACTGTTTTTAGAATAGTGTAATTTTAATTTTCCTAACAATTTGAATGTAGGCCCCTCTTGATCTTGAAGCCGTAGGCTGAATCCTAGTTAGCCTATAGGAAAATCCGGCCCTGGCTTGAACCCTAGCCGACAGGATGGGTATTAGCGATGATAAAGGCATATACTAGCATAAGAGAAATGCCATAAATAGAAATGAATCAGGCAGAAGGCTAAGAGTAGACTGAACGTTATTGATTTTAGATTTAAAATAATGTGCCGTACTCTAATCACACAAAACAGGTGCGGTAAGAAGCAACATCAGAAACCCTGCATGATGTTACCTGCCAAAATTGGCGTTGCCTGAAATTGGAATATCGGGGCTTTGGAAAGTAGGGAGTCATCACAGGGAGTTTATCTTAAAGATCTGGCTATTTAGAAGCTCGCCTTTCATTTCATTAAAGTTGGTTGTACTCAGAAAATGACATTTCTCTAAATTTGCTTCCTGGTTAACTTACTCTGTCTCTCTTTATTTAAGTATGCATAGAAATACACGTATAGAGAGTCTAGACCTTAAATTTATAGTTATTTATGATTTTCTAATTTTTATTACTTGCGTAAAGGAAATATGTATTTATTGTCTTATTTAAGCAGATAGGTATTTCTTGTCATATCGGATCGGAAAGAAAAACCCTCGGAATAAAAATAATAATTTTCTACCGGAAATTTAAAACAGTAGTAGCTTCTATGGTATACATACCAACAATGACTCCATTGTTTCTGGAGCGGTCTGATGCCTGCAAGGCGCGTTTGTACTGCATTTATTCTCTCCCTCTCTTCCGTCTGCTGGCGATGTTGACCGCTTTTTTTTTTCCCCTTTTAATGAAAATTTATTGTTTATGTGTTTGGTCACATTCAATTTCTGCAGGTGCCTAAATATATTTTCTTTCTATTACCACCTCCTACGAAGAAAATTTATTCGAAACGTAAAGGAGTTAAATGACAAAGTACTCATCCTATTACTTGTTTCGAAGTCCCAACAGGCAATTTTTTTTTTCAATTTGAAATTATTAATTTAAAATATTCATGCAATATATGAGCGTAAAAAAAAGAAAATTAAAGTAATAGGAATTGCTGGTGATGAATTCAAACTAGAAGAATTTCCAGTGATAAGGCATATAGTATACGTTTTAAATCATGTATATTAGCCATTAGAAAATGTGTATACTAATTCTGATTCATGTGGCATTTAAATCGTTCTTATAACTTGCCTAATAAAATACTTCTATTAATATGTCCGATAACGCAAAGCAGAAAGGGATTATTAAAAATGTAAGAAGATATTACACAAGAAAATAAAATTTTGATGCCATTTTTTCATGAATTTGTAATGATATAAAAATTTTTGCTTTAAGTTAAGAAATGATCTTACGTGATAATTCTAACTTTATGAACAGAGGGATTTTTCATCCGATGCGAATTTTTGTCACTGCAGTTGGTGATATGGTAGGTTATTGCCGATAAGGTAATGATAACGTCAATTCTGATAAACATTCTATATCCCGTTTAATTTCGCTTCGTTTTCCTTCGACCATCGTTACCCAATTTGAAATGCAAGGGCAGAAAATATTCTAATTCCTAAAAATAGGCGAAAATGAGAGTGCAATTGAAAGTCATATTTATTTAATATTTTTGTTATTCTTTATAACTAACTTTAAGCATCCAGCTTATTTTGTATAGTAGTTTAAAAGCTACACTTACATGGACTATGGTTCGAATCCTGATTTAGGCATAGATGTTTTTCTTTTGCCCCGATACAACAATGGCCCCGGTGCAACAATGGTTGGCCTATTAAATGCCCCCATGATATAATAGCCCGCAACACTATCAGTGCATGTGGCCGAAAGTCTTGAAGGTAAGTACCTGCCATGTTAGAAGATAAAAAAATCATAAACTTCAGTCCATCAGATCTTACGTTTATACACTCTTAGACAAAAAGAAAAACGACGAACCAAGAAGGAGTTATCCGAATGGGTCGAAAATCGGTAGATGTCATGTACATGCACAGAAAAACAAATGATTACAATTTGATAAATATGGGATGATTTATTGAAGAGAAAGAGCTTCTGAAAGTGAAAAAGTGAATAACGAGTTGGTCCACCTCTGGCCGTTATGTAAGCAGTTATTCAGCATGGCACTGATTGAAAGAGATGGCGGATGTCCTGCTGCAGGATATCGTGCTAAATACTGTCCAGTTGGCACGTTAGATCGTCAAAATAACGAGCTGGTTGGAGGGCACTGCCCATAATGCTCCAAACGTGCTCAATGGGAGAGAGATCCGGTGACCTGGCTGGCCAAGGTAGCGTTGGGCAAGCACGATGACAAGCAGTAGAACTCTCGCAGTGTGCGAGTGGGCATTATCTTGCTGAAATGTAAGCCCAGGATGGCGTGATATGAAGGGCAACAAAACGGTCAGTAGAATATCGTCCACGTACCACTGTACTGAAAATGCGCCGCGAATGACAACCAAAGAGGTCATGCTATGAAATGAAATGGCACCCCAGATCATCACTCCTGGTTGTACGGCCCGTACGGCGGAAGACAGCCATGTTGTCTCCAGACACGCATTCGCTGGTCATCGGGGCTCAATTCGAAGTGGGACTCATCACTGAAAACAGTTCTACTTCAGTCAGTGACATTCCAGGTCGAATGTGCTCGACACCACTGCAAACGGGCTTGTCGGTATACAGAGGTCAATGGTAGTCGGCGCAAGGGGCGCCGTAAACTCACCCATTTCTGCCAACATCATCTAATAGTGGCATCGCTCTTATCCAAATGTCGAGCGATTCGCCGATTTGACCAACCGGCTTCTTTGAGCCCAACTGCAGAAGTGCACAGAATGAAATTTGGAAAGAATTTATGACCTGGAATCGAAATTTCTCCTCTTTAATATCCTGCCAGTTGCGCAGTAAAGTGCGCTGTAGCGTCACATGTTCATTCTTTGGCCACCAAACTTTGAAATTTTGCTTTTCCCGTCGAAACCTGTATGCATATCAATTTGAGTCCAATTCGCATTGCCCCTTCTTGGTGCGTCGTGTTTTGTTTTTTTTTTTGTCTAAGATTGTATAACTCAAGGTCTCACAGTGTAGCACGCATTTTATGCCAATATATAGCTGCGCGGTTAGAGAACCCCTTCCGAAGGATTTTCTTCACTCTAGATCAGTGATTCTCAACAATTTATGTATATCCCCCTACTTTAGATGACCTTCACACCCTACGACCCCCTCCCACTATGCCTGAATCATATCTACGTAAATTTTAAAACATCAAATTATCTAGATAGATCGAAATGTGTGAGTTAAGAATGGGTAAGGTGCATGCTATAGCTACAAGTTTATGAGCGCGCTACAGTAATGTTCTAAGCACCCAAACAAAGGCCCAGGATTCTTGTAGCGCCGGAAATGTCATAAGTATACGTTAACAGTAAACTACGCAACAGGTTTATGCTGTTTACATCTCTTTCTATTTGCAATCATAAAATAATAACCTAAAATGTAACAAAAATAGGATTTTTATCATATTTATATCGACCGAATTTAATTTCATAAAGCCGAGTTAAAGTGCGTACCGCACATTTTTTTACTAACCATTCCCCCCTCTTCCCCTAAATATACTACGCGTCTTCCCAGGAGGGTACTGTGGCGTCACAACAAGGCTAAACTCTCTGAGGCATTTAGAAAAAATTTCCCAACTATTGGAACCATAGCAAGAAAGACAGAGTCCTAAATAAAATGTGGAGCCAATTTTTAAAACAGAAACTTAATGAGGAATTGTATTTACAAACAACAAAAAATTTAACATATAAGGTTACAACATATCCCATTGAACTCTGTGCAGATCTACAAAACACGCTCCCGGACCTATCAGTCCCAACACAGGGGCTTAAAAAAAACACGCCCAAACAAGGCGGATTCTGAGCGGCCTGTGTCTCTCAGAGAGGGGTCGGCAAACGTTGGTGACAGTTCCTTTGTAACGCCGAAACTTTACTACATTTCAGAATCATTAGGATGACAGGTTTACTGGCTGCATCTCTGGGAAAACGTTTTTTAATCCTCCACGTGTTCAAAACCTGTGGAAACTGGCAGACTTTCCCCGATACACACGCAGCTGTGTTTCAAGCAATCTGTGGGGTCATGGGAAAATTTAAGACCATACTTCCAGTACGCTACAGTACGCCCGGGGAATTTTGTTATCTACTAATTTCTCTTTCTCTCTCTCCATCACACAGACACACATATATTTTCTTTCTTAATCAATTTTGATTGGATTTGATCACTAATTTCTATAAAATCGGAATTGGGAACCATTTTTTGAAAAAGTGTTTTTCTGCAATTTTCGTGAGGCAAATCTACTACCATTTTATACTTGAAAACTGGGGTCAGATAAAATTATGACCTCTTATCAGAATGTTTAATGAGAAGAAATTCTTATTTTTCTTCTATTAAACATTAAAAATAGCATAATAAACTATTTAATTTTAAAAATGTTTAATATGCTTCAAATTAGCTTTGAAAGGAAAATTGTACGCTTATCTAAATCCAGTTTGCGTAGCAGAGGATAATTTTACTTTATGATTAAAATTATAGCGAAAACATTTTTGTGCACTCTACATTATCCGATCTTTGAAATATTTTAATACATTTTCTCGCAAGACAAAGCCACTTTCTTTAAGTGTAGGATGAGATATTTCCTATGCACAAAGGATTTATGAAACGAGAAAAAATTTTAGTCCACGTTGGAGGATATTAAGATTTTTTTAAACTCAAATGATAGTGAGATTACACAAAAAATGGACGATATTAGTGTTAGACCTAACAGTTAAAATAATTCAACATATTTCGTATGTTGCTTAAAAACCCACGTTATACCAGGTTTTTTAAAAAATTTGTGACTGTAAACACAGAATGAATTTCTTTTTTTGTTTTTATGGTGAAAAGAGAGATGAAATATGCTAATTTTGTGTTATACAGTCGAAACCCGTTATAGCGAACCCGGTATATAACGAACTCACGGATATAACGAACAAAAATTTTGGTCCCGTCATTTTCCTATTGTATTTAATGATAATTTATTATTTTATAGCAAACACCCGAAATCTTAAGAATTGGCTATAACGAACCTTTTTTTCAGTCGACTATTGAATTTTTTAAATTTATTTTTAAACTCTTTAAGAATGCTGAAGATACAACGAATGTTGAAGAAGCAAAGAATGTTGAAGAAGGAGATGATGAAGAAATACCTATCGCGATGTGAATAGGAAAGCATAAAATTTCATCATTCTCAGATTGTGACATGTAATTGTTCGAAACGTGATGATGAAGTCATTACATGTAAAAATTGGACTGAGGAAGATATTGTGGAAGAAATTAAAGTGAATCATCCTGAAATTGAAGATCCTGCCTCTGATGCTGATGAAGAGAAGCACATAAAAGATGAAATCCCCAACATCTCAGATGCTACAGCAGATATGCGTGTAATTTATTTATAACAAGTTTTTGTCTACACAAACATTGGAAGAAAGAGTGTTGGAGTCGTTGAATGTATTGGACAAAGAAATTCATAAAATGTTTTTGAAATCGGCATCACGTCAGCAGAAGATTAACGATTATTTCTGTATCAAAACAGTGAGCAACAATTAAAGGTAAAATGAATTCTTTTCCATTTTTATTAATTTTTAGCTAATTTAGTTATTATTGTATCAGTTTAATGTAATCGATTTTAGTCAATTTAATTCATTAATGATCATTTTTAACAGATTTTATCATTTTTAATACATCATTATTGAATACGCATAGCAACTAAGGAGTTACACATTTTGTGAACTCTAGCATTTTTCTTAACGGTTTGGATATAGCGAACAACCGGATATAGCGAATAAAACCTTTGGTCCCTTGAAGTTCGTTATAACGGGGTTCCACTGTATTACATATTTCACGATGAATTGCCGAGGGACGTAGGGTCTTTAATTGTACAGTTACTGGATCATATTGAGTTATGTAATTTTGTAATTGTTTTATAGATGTCATTACGGTATAACATCTTCGCACGTGGTTTCTTAGCCTCTTGTTGAGCTGTTTTGATTTGTCTTTATTTGTTTATTTCTTTTTCCTTTTGTTTTATATTTCTTTCCATATTATTTTGTGAACAAATTTAGTTGTAACTAGCTGCATGTACTTGTTATAGGTATTTTTAAAAAAAGGATTCTGCATTAAGTGCGGAACACATTTTAACTGTGAAAATAATCACATAGGTAATTGTATTTATTGGTAAAATGGTCTGTTTCGATGCCAATGTTATGAAAAAGTACCTTGATCGCCTTTGAACGTATTTGCTTAACTAAGTTAGTATCACTGTATATTGCAGTATAATTTTTTGAGAATTTAATTTCGTATTATAGCTAAGAAAATGGTATTGCATATTTGTTTATTATTTCTATCTTGGAAATGTGCTCTATTATTGGAAAAAATTATGGTTATGTGAAATAATAATGCGACTACAATATGTGTAAACTTGTATAATAATGTAATTTAAATAATATTAAGTGTTGTAAAGCCAGTATAAAATATGTGAATATATAAACTGCCGTATAAGCTTTTCGATGAGGTCGGTGTAACTTTCGAACTTTATGAATAATATCTGCGACCATTTCTCAGCCCTTACCATGTAAAACGCACGTCGTCGATGTATAATAGGTGTTTTGGAGGTTCGGAACGCCCAAAGTAATTTAATGTAACATTTAACAACATTAAGGGGACAGTGGACTTTCAAAATTGTGAAATATGTCCAAAAATTCGATTTTTTAAATTTTATTGAATCGTGAAACTACGGACGAGTAGGAATGTGCTGAAAAAAGAATTTTTAATTTCTGTGATTACATTCCTAGTTATAGGCATTTGTATTTAATTTAGATCAGAGCAGGGCCACCCAGAGACTTTACGGGGCCTGGGGTAAACTTCTGTTCGGGGCCCCAAGAAATCTGATTAATCGAATAATTTTTTTTTGGGGGGGGGCCCTTTTTTCAGGAGATTATTTTGAATTTTTAAGTACGGTACAAGTTTCAGAATTTTCTTTCGGAGGAAATCTAATAAATAAATTTTTTTGGGGGCCCCTCCGGCAGTTGGGGGCCTGGGGCAAACTGCCCCGGTTGCCCCCCCCCCCCCCCTCTGGGCGGCCCTGGATCAGAGGTCCCCAAACTTGTTTGCCCAGTAGACCCCGTGCCGATTTTCTCCGTTTTGGGTAGATCCCCTGCTATTCTAATACTCATTTTTTACAAATTCATCAACTTTAAAAGTGTTTTTAAAGCTGACACAGATCTGCTCACTTTCAGAGGGTTTACCGTAGAGTGAAAATTTTAAAATAAAATATATATAGAAATATATAAGTTAAGTTTTATAGTTATACCTTTATTAATTAAAACGACACAAAATGCAAATCTAGTAACATTTTTACATAGAATAAATACACAACAAAATCAATGCTTCTAATGGGAGGGATGAGCCTGATGCTTTGATAGCAAAATTTCAATATCCGGCTTCAATTTTTTCTGGTTTAACCTTAAATCTCCTCGGCAAGTGATTTCCAATCTGTTTCTTTTCTTTTTTTATTTGTAAGGAGATTGACGACCGCGCTGAAACCCCTTTCCACGAGTTATGAAAATGGAAAAGCTATCAAAAACTTTCTAGCGATAGTTCATATGCAGGATATGTAACAGGTATGTCTCTTTGAAGCCATAATTGTCTCTTTGAAGCCATAATCCCTTTCTAAACTGCACCTTAAGTTCTTCGTTGGTGATTATACAGATCAGTTCTTCTTGTGACATGACATCAGTTTCTTCAATGTCACCGTATGAATTGATAATCCACTGTGGTATTTCCATGGTCAATACATCTTGAAACCTAATTTCAAAGTTTGTGTGAAAGACAATTAGATGTTGAACGTAGGCTGAAAGGTCATCATTCTGGCAGTTTGTCTGTGCCAAATTGGGAAACTGGTAAGTTCAATATAACGGCCACCTGCTGGCCCTCGCAGTAACAGTTCCAGTTCAAAAGTCCATGACGTCGGAATACAAGTTACACGTACTGCGGCCGAAAAGTGAATAGATAGATTTCTTACACAATTTTATGAAACCTACATATAATTAGGAAATGTATTTATCTATTATAAGAAAGTACTCGTATTATGTAAATACCTCCATAGGTACTACTATCTGTGTTAGGCAGATTATTACATTTACGGGAAGCCAAAAGTTTGGAGGCGGCCTGTCTAACTCGTGGACCCCCATTTACATCTCATGCACCCCCAATTTTCTTTTTCACTGGCATGGACCCCTTGCAGGTCTATATTGACCCCTGGGGGTCGATATAGACCACTTTGGGAATGACTGATTTAGATATTATGTGGTTACTAATAGCAATAACTATAAATCTGTTTTTCTCAAAATAAAATTTTTTAAGTCATTCGAATATTCAAACTGCTCCATGCGCGGTTCTAATTATCGTATTGCTTTGAAATTTAAGTTTTATATACTTAACTGTATATCAAATAAATTTTATTGAAAAATGTTATACTTCGTAGCTCAGAATTTCTAAATTTTGTACTTGAAAAGATGATTTATAGGTATTTTGCGTCATAAAAAGGGTGTTTTCACTATTATTATTTTTTTCTCTTTATATTTTTAATGAATGCTTAAAATAAGCAATAAGTTTCATTGTTAGTTCTATAAGGTATCCTGTAAATAAAAATTGCCATATTATATACAAAAGAAATGCGCATGGAACATTTTTAATTAGGCATTTTTAAGGCATTTTTAAGGCATTTTGCCTAATTAAAAATTTAGGCATTTTTAATTAGGCATTTAAAATTTAAAGATGAAATATTAATAATTCATAAATTATTAATATTTCATCTTTAAATTTTAACCACTTTTACATATCTATGGTACTAATCCCATATTCAAATTTCAAGCAAATCCATTCAAAACAAAAAAAGTAAGGTTTGAAGGTCCAGTGTCCCCTTAAGGTTTTTTCGGTGTCTAGGCCGGATATAGGCACGTTAAATCCGCAGACCGGAAAGTCCCTCTATGAGGTCAGAAAGGGAGGGAGAGAGTACGATCCCCTTAGATATAGTAATGCTTGCGACGAGTATTACATTACACGTGTACCTATGTTTCTTCGCGAATGCTCGTTTCGATTCCTCGGTTTAACATTAAAAAGACGAGAATTTTTTTGTTACTACACTGCTGGACACTGTAAATGCAACACCCTGAAGGAAACATACAAATAACATGAAATTTACAACATGCATTAGCGGAGGTTAGATATGCAAATGATTAGAATTTCAGCGCAGACGCACATCACGCGCGCCTGTGGCGCCACTTCAAAGCACTATTTAAGGCTTGGAGATTTCGACGATTTTAAGTTCGGCAATTGGGTTTTTCTTGTGGTTTTTTCAAAAAAACGATCAATTATGCCTCGTCGAAAACAGCGATCATCTTTTGATCAAGTATCCGAGTTCGACAGATGAAGGATAGTGGCCTACCGAGATTGTGGATTATCTTTCAGGGAAATCGGTAGTCGTGTTGGACGAAACCAAACAACTGTAATGCGGATATGTGATCGTTGGATGCAGGAGGGTACGACGGACCGGCGTGTTCGATCGCATCCACCTCAGCGCACCACTTCACGTGATAACAGGCAAATTGTGCGCATGGCAGTGACGGATCGCTAAGTCACATCACGAACCATAGCACAGCACATGCAGTCTGTAACGCATCATCCAGTGTCTGCGCGTACCATTCGACGCCGTTTACAGCAGAGTGGTCTGTCCGCAAGACGTCCATTGCTTTGTCTACCCTTGACGCAGAACCACAGACGTCTCCGCCGCCAATGGTGCGATGACAGAAGGCTGTGGACGGCAGAATGGAATGAAATTGTCTTTACTGACGAGTCACGCTTCTGTCTGCAACACCACGGTGGTCGCATTCGAGTCTGGAGACACCGTGAAGAGAGGATGGTGAACAGCTGCATTATGCACCGCCACACTGGTCCTCCACCGGGTATTATGGTATGGGGCGGTATTGGATATCACTCTCGCACACCTCTAGTACGCATTGCCGGTACTTTAAACTGCCAGCGCTACATCTCCGAGGTGTTGGAGCCAGTTGTCCTTCCTTACCTTCAGGGCTTGCCCACAGCCATATTTCAACAGGATAATGCGCGACCACACGTGGCACGCACTGTCCAACGGTTCTTCGTCAATCGCCAGATTGAATTGCTTCCCTGGCCGCCTCGCTCTCCGGATCTTTCGCCGATAGAAAACATGTGGTCCATGGTTGCTCTACGATTGACCCAGATTCCATCCCCAGCAGATCAACTTTGGCAACGTGTGGAAGCTGCTTGGTCTGCTGTACCCCAAGAACTCATCCAAAGTCTCTTTGAATCAATGCCGAGGCGTGTGGTAGCGGTGATCTCCAACAATGGCGGCTACTCTGGCTACTGATTTTGGCAGGAACCACACTTCACAGAAGTCTATAAATTTAATCATTTGATACTTAGTCAACATGTTATCTACAAAATAAATTTTGTTGTGATATCTCTTGTCTTTCTTGGTGTTGCAATTTGGGTGGCCAGCAGTGTATAAAGACTGAACGCCGTCATTTTGACTGTTAAAAATAAAATCAAGAATTTAAAAATATTTAATTCTTTTAAAGTTGTTAAATACTTTAAATTTTGAACTATTTCATACCAATATATAATAAATTAGTATATATTTGTATATATTTTTAAGCAGGTATGTCGAGCTGACAACATGGTATAGTATATCCGTAAAAATATATGCATGCTTTCTTCAGTCCTTATTTTTCATCACCAATATTTCCGAAGAAAAATCTTCAGAAGTTATTTGCAAAAGGAGGAAGAGATGAAAAGTATCTAACATTTTTTCGGTATTATTTTAAAGATTTCTGCCTGCTTTCTATATTGCCATCAGATTGACGGCTCTCATTCTTAGTAGGTATACAACACAATTTATCCCCCTCTTTACTATCGAATATAATTTTGTAAATGTGTGTGCATATTTCGCGTAAAATTAGAAAAAGTCATAAAATTTCAGAAGCCCGAGGACATACATACAGACATAGCGTTCAATAGCATGTCCGAAACAGTCAAAATGACGGCAGCAGTCTTTCTAGTGTTAAAAGGTGCTTCACTTCAGTCAATTTAATGTGATCTGCACTGATTTGTAATGTAACAATCAAAGGAATTCGCGAAAAAGCCGACAGTCAAGTAAAGCACAATTGCTTGATTTGAGCGGCTCGACTGCTCGCTTGCTTTCAGGTATTGACTACGAATGATCGTTGTCGCCGAATTCGAAAGAACGCGATCAGGTGACGTAACAGCAGCATCACCAGACAATTTCCCAGCTCATCCGGGACTTTATGTAACGACTTTTAGAACTGTTTTGATCGCGAAGCATGATAGACGTCTCAGTCAGAGATGAGAAACTTCCGATAATTAATATTTAATGTTTGTAAATAGTTAGCCTAGAAATTGTATATCTTTTAATGTTCGTAATGTAATGTAAAGTATCTAACCAAGGAAAATATAATAATATTCATTCGTAGTGTTGTTTTAGTGTGACTTCAATTTTCATATTCATTAAGAATATGATAGCAACTTGATGTACAGAATAACCAGCAGCAAAAAAGAACGACGTGGGAACAAGGTAAGAAGCCTTATTTGATATTCAATGAAAGTAAACAACTGGATAAAAGAATATTCAGATCCCACAATCGTGTTACATTATATTACCTTACAACGTTTAGTTACAAGTCAGAAGACGACTTTTAATTCATTCATAATATATCATCTTTCACTTCTCGAGAAACAGTTTAAATTTAAATATAAGGCACTAATATTTACTCACTGCATCATTTCGATTCATATCATCGAATAGCTGGTTTCTGAATTCTGCCTGTTTTAACATTCGTTATATAATTGTGGTGTGAAATTTATATACTGCAGTTAAATAAGTAAAGTTTTGCATAATTTTAGGGTAAAAGGGCACTGAAAGGATTAGATTTTTCTTGTTAAAAGCTGCTAATTTCTCTCATTTGACTAATAAAAAGATTACGACTTCATGTGATAGTTAAGACGATGTAAAGTATCATTTCTTTTATATTACAAATATAAAATAGAAATAGAAACTTTATAGAAATTATTATATGATCATACTGTATTTACAAGCTTATTTTATACCTAGCTACTTTCAAAGATTAATCATTAAAATATTTCGAACTTATCGATTTAGAACGCATCGAAAAAATATGATTTTTCTACTTGTTTAAAACACAGCGATGGTGAAAAACGCGCGAAACGCATCATAAACCATGATTATAGCGAGAAAGTTGTGTGCTACATAAATTTTAAAGCCATGCGAAAAAGAATTTATAATCATTTTATTACCTATAAAAACGAACTTTACGTCATATAAAATTTAAAACCCCTTTATCGCTTTGGAATGTTCTTATAACATGAGCAGTACATATCAAAATGCATATTAAAAGAGAAATTATCTACTAGGAGAAATTTTATGACTGTCAAAGAACACGTTCTTTATTTTCTCATTGATTTTCAACTAATATACTACACATTCACTTTTAATTACGAGAGTATGAATACGAAATTTTTATTTCATTACAGTTTTTTCAGGTATTGAAAAAGCTTGGTATTCTTAAAAATCCGTAACTTGAATGTTATATTACTCATACATAAAATATTCCGGGGAAAATTAATTATACTATGTAAATGGCTTTCCACCTTTATCTTAGGAATTCGTTATTTTCATAAATGCATATCAAAGCATTTTATTATATTTTAATAGATAATTATGAGAATTAATGTTTTTAATTTAATTTGCGAAATGCTTCAACCGAGGAAGCTAAATTATGTTAGCACGTTAAATTTAACGTTTAATTCATTATGCGTTTCAGACTGTCCAGAGAGTTTTAAGTGTAGTTATCTGCTGTTATATGGAAGTCATGCACTTGATATTATACAAAATACTTACAATTATTTCTTTAAATTTCTAGGTTCATAGAAAATATATGGATGCTCCTTAAATTATTTTTTAATGGGAGCCAAGTAATAAAACCAGAAGCACTTTACAAAGGAATCTTTTCAGGAAATGGAATTCCTTCGTTGAAGGAGATTACCCTAAAAGTACCTTTGCACTGCACTTAGAATGCTATATTAATAAGCTTTCTCTCTTTAAACAAGAGGAGAAATTTTTAATTCTTTATCACTTAACTTATTAATTTTACGCAAAGAATACCTTTCCCATTTAAGTAAAGAAACAAGCACGCATTTTACACAATACTGTAAAACCACAACTACCTCTTTGACCTAGGCAACAAATTTGAAAAAAATTTTCTATAAATATTTTTTATACATATTTATGTTATTTAAACTTAACTTGAACATTTTCATCAATTAAATCCCTACAGTGGCCGCAATCATTTGTTTTAAAATGTTCGATTTGGTTTTATTGGATAAAGAAATTTCAAAGCTTACTGTGGTTATATGGAATAATAATGTATCTGCGATAAGCGTTTAATAAAATCGTACATTACGCTTATTACATAATACTATTTCCATTCACTATAATAAATAATTTCTTAGTTACTGTGTCTATGAAAATAAACTAGTAACAGATACGATTATTTTGAAAACTTTTAAGGACCCTTAAAGTACGTGTTTGATAGATTACATTATACTTTACACAGCCAGCCAGATAACTACAATATTTAGAAAATTCTCTGCGTTATGCTATCCATTTTTGGATGTATTCGAGCTGAAATCTAAAATAAATTATTCTGTTGAGATAAGGTATCAGTCTGCAGCACCTGGTGAAGTTCTTGAAATCCCTAGGAAGTACTATACCTACAGTTTTAAAATCTTTGCTGCCGCAAATTAAGCATGTTTCAGAATAAAGCTCCAGTACCTTTGAGTAATGAGACTCTTCCTAATATGACAGAAGTGATAAAGGTTTTCTCTTGCATTTATCGATAATTTGAAGTTTAGGTTTTCCCATTATGTTTTAATAAATCTATTTCATGTTAAAAGAACTTGAAATCTGATTAATCCGAAATTAACTTCTGTAAAACGTTTTAAAAATTATTTAAAACAATAATGAATGGCTTCGCTAATTTATTTTCTGAATGCTTACTGTATTATATAATTTTATAAAATTATATGATATAATTTGATAGGTTTTCCCATTGATAGGTTTTCCATTGATAGGTTTCCATTGATAGGTTTTCCCATTATGTTTTAATAAATCTATTTCATGCTAAAAGAACTTGAAATCTGATTAATCCGAAATTAACTTCTGTGAAACATTTTTAAAATTATTTAAAACAATTAATAATGAATGGCTTCGCAAATTTATTTTCTGAATGCTTACTGTATGATATAATTTTATAAAATTTTATGATATAATTTGATAAAATTACTGTTCTGATATAATTTTTTGTCTTTCAGAGCAGCTATTTCTGTCTGAATTGAGAATTTAGAGACTCTAATTTCTTTCAACAAAACATATAAGAATGGGGCACATTGAAAAACGCTCAAAATTCGAAACTGGGTTGCTTTTTCTTCCACATAAACACGTTGGTGTATGCCATATGTTTCTTTATCCTTTTAGTTCAGAACTACGTATCTGTTAAATATTCACAGTTTGAAGTTATACAAAGATCTTTGAAAATTTTCAGCAAAAAATATTTTTTGTGGCGCATAAATACGTTTGTTGCAACTTTCATTAACGTAGAGTTCGAATTCTGGCATCCAAAATAGTAGTTACAGTGGTCCCCAATCACTGGAAAGAACAAGAAAGAATTGTTAGGAAGAATATGACACGTATAAATGAAAAACAAAGGCATCATCGAAAATAAATAGCAACAAAATAGTAACAAAATCTCTATCGATAGCTTTGGAAACAAAAGGGGGAAAGCAGAAGAATGTTGTTGAGAGAGCGAGAGTTTTCCCTCAGTTAATAGTTTAATATCAACCTAAAGTTCCAGAGACCAGGTTTGAATTCTGGTTCCGTTACACAGTAAATACTCATAAGTTATGCAGTTAAAGATCAGTTTAAAAATATAATAAATCAGCTTCATTTGGATATTTTTACCATGTTTATATTAACTTGCTTTCTTGTTTGTGTGTTTGTCAAGTACAAATCTTGCAATCGATTTTAACTAACTTCCCGACTAGATAGACATTTGAAACTTTTAGAATAATTCAGAACACAATGACAATGCCTTTTTTTAATACTTTTAGCCATCTTTAAGCAGAATTAAATTAATTTTCAGTTAATTTTTGTTTTGTAGACTGGTGCAGCCATCTATTGGCCGAAACGGGAATGAAAAGTTATATGCAAGTTAACTCACAATTAACTTCATTTTCTTTCAAGTTAATGGGATAATTCAACAAAAAAATTTTAAAAAAGTATTTATTAATACATAGAATTGCCAAGTTTATGTGATTCAACAGAAAATTTAAAAACATGGTATATAAAAAGTTTTTTTATCTTGTAATTATTCTAAATTAAACATTTGTCAGATCTCTAAAAAATAGGGGGAAACTTATTTTCTGTGTTGTAGAACAATAGGATGCAGTTGGTGATACTTTTTTGTTCTAAAATTATATATTTATAATCTTTAAAACAAATGCTGCTAATCATGTTTTGTATTTCGTTTCTTAAACTGCATCTTTCAACGAGCATGCTTAGTTTGTTTAAGCGTCAATGATTATTTATTTTCAGAAAGCATGTGTAAAAGTTTGGATTACAGCTGTTTATTCTTCTACTGCTATACATATTTAATACTTTTTGACATCATTACTTTTAGCATTGTTATTACGATCCAAATAAGACGTAACAAGACAGATTTCGTTCTTACAGTACAGTAGATCTTGTTTTCACTGAGTTCAGAGAATTTATTGGAAGTTAACGCAGTGGAAACGCCTTAATTTCTCGCTTTAACGATTACAAGAGCTGAATCAGCAAGGAGAAAATTTCATTAACGCATTTCTAGTTTGTATAATGTATCAACATATTCCAGATTGGATCAAAAGGAACGATGTAAACAATGCTCTATGAAATAATATTTGGCGATTTCTTTATGTCGTGTTTCCGTTATTAAAATAGTTTTCGTGATTATAAATTTAGAAAACAGAAAATTAAGCAAAATATGTCAGACAATATTTTCAAAATATATCTCTTAAAATTTTATTCAAATTCATATTTATCGCATTCTTCTCTCCATAGGAGGGGCCCGGTAATTTGATACAAGATCCGACTGATCTAAGTTCAAAATCTTCAATAAAAATACTATAATGATAACAGCCCGAGCGTTCCTTTCTACTCGTAGATCCGAAAGAATATAATGCCTGATTGTTCGAAAAGTTTAAGATCATTCCTGGTGGACGATCCAGAATGTTTCAAACGTGCCCGAGTCGTAAGAAGTCGAGATGGTTAGGAAAGGATGCCAAAGTCACAACTATTGACTTGATATTTACGAGGCGCATTCACAAGTAAGAACCGATTGAGTGTAACAAATTTAGGAAGAAGTTTCTGAAAGATTTTTGTTGCCAAATGTAAAAACAAATATTGCAGTATTTTTCTACGTAGTCGCCATATTTATTGAGGCATTTGTCGTATCGTGATACTAGCTTTTGTATTTTTTCGTCGAAGAAACTCGCCTCCAAAATATTCATCCACTCCTTCACAACGTCTTTTTATTTTTTCATCACTCTGTAATCTCTGACCGGCCAAAATCTCTTCAGATGGAGAAAAAAGGTAATCGCTAGGAGCAAAGTCGGGACTATACGGTGGTTGCTAAAAAATGTCCTAACCAAAATATTCGAGCAATACACGTGAACGGGCGGCGGTGTGCGGCTACGCGTTGTCGTGCGAGAGACAGTCTATCAAACAGTAACCCACGCCGTCGAATCTGAATTGCTCGGCACAACTTCTTCAGAGTTTCACAGTAGGATTCACCATTTATGGTGGTACCTTAATGGTCGTATCTTACCATTTACAGTCGTACCGCAAGAACATGTTTTTGCGTTCAAAAATCTTATCACCGACCGCACTGCACAGCTGGCGGGATTTTCTATTTTAATGTCCACTAAACTAACACAGCAAAGCGAGACAACTTTATAGAACGATATAATTTACACCAACTGAAGTACCAGACTTTCAGAAGCCAAATGTCGGTAGCATCAGTACAATGACGTGATCTGCGCATGATCTACAACAATCGGTCCTTACTTTGTGGATGCGCCTCGTGCGTGCCATATTTTGCAGTAAAGCTGTTGAGGCATAAGATTTATAGTCAAGGATCCTCTTGGTTTGTTTTCAGATGAGACCAATCACAACGACTGTTCTAATTCTTTCAGTAAGCGAGGTACATCCCTGTCATACACGCTAGGATGGGCCCTTCCTATGTATCCATTTACGCCTATATACATTCATTGGAGGCAAAATATTAGTTATTTGCATATTTGTCACAGATATTTTTCTAAGAGGTGTTTTGAGGTTCGCAAGTTGTATTCCACCGTGATTTTTTTATTTTGGTTGAATGTGTTTTATTGGGTTGAGCTGTGTTAATAGGAGATTTATTGCTATCATGATTTGCACGCTAACATTAGTCTAAGTAATGAAAGGAGATATAAAGTGTTATTTAATGTATGAATATAAGTTTGAAAAAATTACGAGCGATTGGATTATTATAGCCTTGATACAATTTTTATTTATGTCTCTTTATATCCATAAAAACTATTGACAATAAAGAATAATTATGAAAGACACAGTTTTATCGCAAGAAACTGTTTAGAAAGCACGTTTAATCCATATCTGTATATTTTCATTAAAAGACGCATATTGATTAGATTTTAAGCAACGTTTAAAAGCATTTTTTCGCCTGGAGACAATATTTTTGGCAGAATTAAAGAGCCAACTTAAAGTAAAAGAAGTTAATTAATACCTTTCAAAGCCGCTAAATGTTTGAGCTTTATATCTTAAGAATCCTAAAAATCCCAGCTTCACTCTGCTTACGATAAACAAATTAATATTTCTTGTCTTTTGCGGTAGGACTTTTTAGAATTTAAAAATAATTTTTTTCAACCCTTTTAATAAAACATGCTCTAGACATCGAGAAAAGTAAGGATCACATTATAATTATTTATTAAGAGTCCGGGAATATAAATTCTAGCTAATTATTTATACATTTTTACTTACTTATTTCTCAACTACAACATTATATTCTTGTGCGTGATAGGTGACAGATATCTAAATATATAAATATATACATTATGTATGCATATCTTAACATTATTATAATATAAAGTCAATAAACGTTTATAGGCAGCATGCCTTTAATTCAAAAGCATACCAAATAAAAATGGATCTTCTCTCCTACTAGCATCAAAACTCACTAAACTGTTGATTGGAACAAACATTTCTCACATTGGCAGCTTAAATCTATTCAATGTAATGCTCTATGCAATACTGTATGCTATGCTATATAAGCAAGAAAATGTGCAGATGGGGCCACAAGTATGAAAAATTGAGTTCATAGAACTGACAATGGGTCATCTGGTTGGATGCATCTAGCTTCACATTGTTCCTTATCACTGTTAAAGTATATGTTAGGCAGACATCTTCCGCAACATACCGTGCCGACTGCTACGTACCCATTGCCAAGCATAGCGGTGGCTCCCTAATGCTGTGGGTTGACATTTCTAAGCACCCAAATTTGTTCTTCAACGTCTTGTGACACCGGAAGACTACGAAACCATCCTGGAGGACCACAGACATCGTGGAGGCTTTATTCCTTAATGACAGTTCATGATTCCTAGATGGTAACGGGCATCGAGACGAGTCCATATGCTGTTTAAAGAGCATGAGGATGACGTGGAACAGGGATTCTGAACCTTTTTACTACATCGACAACCTTTTAAAAGAATGATTTTATTCATAGACCCCCTCAAATTCATCTCTATATTATACAGCATACAACATAATTATAATAATAATAATTGCACATAAAACACTTCAAGATAACAATTTGACTAAGAATATGAACAGATTGAATCGTACAAAGTTTTATCTATTAGAAAACAAAAGCAGAATTGTTGGGAGATTATTAGAAATTATTTTATGTAAAAAAATATAATACTAACGATTTATGAATAATGAATCTTGGTTCAATGCATTGTGCGCAGATTTTTTTAAAAACTTGAAGAGATATGCATCAATTACACTGATCTGCATTTTTTCAACTTTTTTCTGTTGTTTTGAAATGAATGTGTACCTGAATGGATTTATTGCGCAGATTACGAAAATGACCTTCAAAATTCCGTATCACGTCAAGTTTTGTCATAAATGATGGAAATGTGAAAATTTTTAAAAAAAGTTATTTTTTAATGACATTGCTATATGGCAACGTTTGTAACGTGTGAAAATGCTCTATGGAGGGTCGTAATGATTGTTTAAGGAACAGATAAACATCAATACATATTCAAAAGCAAACATTGCTAACATTTACTACTGGGCTCCCCTTCAAACTACCTTTTTTTGCATTGTCTTCGGTGTGCGTCCGTACAGTCTCTGTTCAAAATCCAAGAATAGTCGGCCATTATATGTACAGTCCACTTTCCTTGATATCTCTTTTCCATCACTTTAATATCCTGATAGAAGCCCTCGCCATGTTTTCCGAAAAATCACTAAGATTGTTAGGAAAGTAATAGAGATGAGGAGGAAGAAAGTGAACTTTGACGCTCATTTTGCAACCAAGCAGTTTATAAGATTCCAGCAGCTCCTCAACTAAAGTAGTGTAATTGAAGCCTTCATGTTTCCCAAAACGTTGTGTACCACATTTCTGAATGCAGTCTATGCTCGCAATTCGCACTCACACATGGTTTTCTCGAATTTGTTGTCTTCCATTAATTTTCGTATTTGAGGGCCTGCAAAAATGACAGCTTTAATTTTTTCAGTCGTGATTGATTCAAACTTACCACACACATACTGAAAGCATTTACTGTCCCTGATTAAAGCTGTCACGAATTGCTTCATTAAGCCAAGTTTGATGTGTAAAGTTGGCAACAGTATTTTCGAGGGATCAACCACTGGAACTGAAACAATGTTTTTTTCGCCAGGTGTGAATGTACTTCTGACTGGCCACTGCTGCCGAACCCAATGTTCCGTCCTTGCTCTGGAGTCCCATTCACACAAAAAACAAGGAAATTTTGCGTAGCCTCCTAGTTGGCCGAGCAGTATTCCAATCACCTTGAAATCCCCGCACAAAGACCATTTATGAAAATTGTACTGCACAGTTTCCAGCAGTAATTTAAGGTTCTCGTATGTCTCTTTCAAAGTCACAGAATGTGCTACTGGAATGGTTAGATGGATGTTAGTATTGTGTAATAAAACACCTTTTAAACTGGATTTGCTGGAATATATGAACAACCTCCACTGTCCTAGATTGCAATTGATGTTGAAGTATTTCATGACTGCCGGAATGTCTCGACAATATACCAAACCACGTTCCTCAGCAAAAAACGGAAACAATTCTGCTTCTCATTGTCTGTACCAGGAGAATATCGTATTAGGGCGCAGTAAATTATTTTCATGAAGTCTTGATCCTAAAAGCCCTGCTGCGTCTTTAGGTAAATTCAGATCGCGAACCAAATCATTCAGTTTGTGCTGTCTAAATGTCACTGGGGTTTCATCCTCCATGATGCCCGGTTTGTCCTCACTTGTAACATCGTCTGAATCGGTGTGTGTTGGGGGCTTGATATTGGACAGGGATGGCACAGGGATGGATTCACTATGGGGCACTGGTCTTATGGCAGATGGGATATTGGGATACACAATGTTATGCTTACTGGTTTTTGTATGGCCCCCAATATTCACTGTGCAGAAGTAGCAGTCGTCACTATGATTATTTAGTGTACCACGATCTGCCTCGAATGGTGCCACATGTGACCAATAGCAAGAAGGGAGCGCTGGCGTGAGGTATAAGTCATACTGCCGTGCCAAGATAAATTCTCTCATGTTTCGCCTTTGTGAGTGGCGCAAAACGTGACGTCATACAGATGAAACAGTTGCATTTCCATTATCAGCTAGATATTGATGTTTATCTATTCCTTAAACAATCATTCCACCTCTCCAGAGAACATTTTCAAGCGTTACGAACGTTGCTCTATAACGATGTCATTACAAAATACCGTTTTTTTATTTTCACAATTCCGTCATTTGTGAAAAAACGTGACGTGATACGGAATTTTGAAGGTCATTTTCGGAATTTGCACAAAAAATCTATTCAGATACACCTATTCATTTCAAAACAACAAAACCTTGCATATTAGTGTTATTTATGTATATTTTATCCATAAGCTATACTTTAATCTACACCTAAAATAATTACCGTATTCCATATAATTTTTTTCAGGCAAATGCTAATGTAATGTACAAGAAATATCATAAATAGTTTTCACAAAAAATTAGTAATATGTACTTAACTAAATTTAGGTAGAAATTGTATAAACAACTAGATATACATGCAGCTTAGAACGCTTCGAGAAAATCCCAACCAAGTATAACATTGTGACTGCAGTTCGGCATAACTGTAAACTCAAAGGGACGTATTATACCATCGATGTTTAAGCGAAGAACACATTTCCCTATAGGACGGACGTGACTTCCGTCGGCGACCTTGAGGATTATGCTTCCGTTGATTGGGAACATAATCTTTCGCAGCTGACGTCTATCTTGGTCTGAGATGACAGAAAATGATGCGCCGGAGTCCACGAGTGCACGTACTGGTTGACTGTCAATGTTTAGTTCTAGATAATTCTTCGTCATCTTTGCGGCAGCAGGAGGATTTTGTTTTTCAGCGGCCTCACCTCCAAGGAAGGTCGCACTGCTTAGTTTTCCTCATTTTTTCGGCCAGGTGAGACGCTGGAACGTCTATACGGCGATGGGGATCTGAAGCGACGAGTAGGCGATCGACCTCGGTTAGGGCTAGGCGACAGACTTCTTTCAAACGTTCGGCTGGATTCGTCGGCGGTGTTCTGGGAGATCATGCGTCGCTGGTCTGTGTTTCCTCTATCAGCTCTGTAAGCATTAAAAATTGCTCTTCTATCCCGGCAATAGCGAACGACATGTCCGGGGCGGCCACAGTGAAAGCAAACGGGACGATTGTCGGTCGTACGCCACACGTCGGTTTTTCGGGGTAATTGTTCCTGTGCCGGCTCCGGCCTGTTATACGTCGAGTGGATGCTGTGGTTGTATGTGGGAGTCGACCTTCGGAAGCTTCCACTAGATATGGGAGCCAAAGATTTCTCAACCTCATCTCGCACAATTGCTTCTATGGTTTGTACGCCTGTTTGGGGCTCTTCAATTTGGGGTGTAGTTAATCGATGTATCTCTTCACGGACAATTTTACGGATCAGTGAGGTTAGATCCTGTTCCTCGTCGACGGAGGCAATTGGGACAACATTCGGCAAGCGACTGAATTTCTGACGTCCTATTCGCTTTTGCTGCATTTCCTCAATGTACTGACACCATTTACTGAAATCGACTGTCGTTTTTATCTCCTTAGTTAATAAGGCCTGGTACACCTCTTCTGCGATGCCCTTCATTAAGTGGGACACTTTATCGTCTTCTGACATGGCCGGGTCAATTTGGTTGCAGAGTCCTAAAACGTCTTGGATATAAGATTGTGTAGCTTCCCCAGCTCTCTGCGCTCGGCATTTTAAGCAATCCTTAGCTCGCCGTATATATAGCTGAGAGTTACCAAAAGTTTTTTTCAGTTCTCTTTCGAAGTCGTCCCACGAATTCAGCAGATCTTCGTTATTTTCAAACCATATTTTGGCGGTCCCATCAAGGAAAAAGTAGACGTTCGCAAGACATAGAGTATCATCCCATTGATTAAATTTTGATACTCTAAGGTATTCTTTTAACCACTTGGTTGGATCTTGTCCAGGATCGCCTCTAAAAATTGTCGGCTTTCTCGGTTCCCTAATTAGTGCTGGAGACAGCAGGACGGTTTGTGGCTTGACTTCTCCTTCAGGCATTGCCGGGAATCGCTTTCGTGGAGCGGCTACGTAAAGACCGTATTCCGGAGGAAAATTTAAAAAGTCTACGGCTTTTTCGTATTTCTTCTGCTTCCAGACTGATCTGAGTACCCGGCGCCTCCACCAAAGATGTCGCGTAGATGGTAGTCGTATGGATTGAACACACACGTAGAGGGAATACAACGCTGTTTATTAGCACACAACACTTAGCTGATAGAACTCAGAACTGAACTCACAGGTTGAGCTACTTGCTCTTTTATCCATCAACAGAATATTCTGGAACGCCGTTCCAGGAAATTAAAGAATGTTCTAGCAACTTATAGAATTAGAATTAAATTAAATTAAATTAATGTAGAGCTTCGAACCGGGGACCTCTCAGCAGTCCGGTGCGTTGACCATTCAGCAACAGAGTCTTTGACGGGAAAGGCTTTAAGCGGCAATATTTATCTAAAAGTATATACCAAAAAGATTACATTTACCACGAAGATGAATTATAATAGAACAAAATTCTGCAGATGACACTTTTCTAAACAAGACTTCATCTGAATAATTATCAGCGATTTTTATTCATACCTGTATTTATAAAATTCAATGTTAGATTATTTTTAGATTGAATTATTTATAACGTCTTATACATCACGTATAGGATTAATTCCAAAAATACTAAAAGTGACTTGATGGAAAGAATATGAGTCTCATTATAACTAATTACCAGCAGCCAGGTGTATCACAACTGGTATTATGAATTTGAGAAATTCAATTAATTTATATAAGTAAATTTTGTAAGTTAATAAGAAACTAAATGCTTTTTCATATGCATCTCAACGTACATCTCAGCCTCCGTCAGAATAAATTATAAAGAAAAGATGTAAGTATTGTAAAAGTGCCATGGAACAAAAAATCAACGACACACGTGTGGTTTTTTATGAGAGGATTAATTTAATTATTTAAAAAAATGGCATCTTCATATTTTCAATAGCAGATGCCTGTTATTACATTTTAAGCGACTTTATAAGACGTACTTTTTTTTCCTAGCACACGGTATCTGTAGAAGAAACAGGGTGTCGTGATAAAACGTTAAAGTTAATTAATATCTTTCAAAGCCGTCATTGCGTAAAAATTTAAATTTTTACGTAATGTATCTTAAAGAAATCCTCAAACCCGTTAATTTCTTCTGCTGATGACAAACAAATTGATACCTGTCCTTTGTGTTATACGGCTTTTAAGGCTTTAGAATAATTTTTTGAATATCTTTATTAAAAATGTATTTTGAAGAGCCGGAAAAAAAGATTGATTTGCGTCAAAGTGCCAAGTTTAAAATTTAATCAATAGTTTATGTATCAACATGCATTATATAATCCTTTACATTACTATGTGGCCTAAAAATTTTGAATACGAAACTAAAAATTTTCATTTTGATATATGAACATTCTTCTGAATTCATAAACTTGTTACACTTAAGTGTTGTATCTATTATTTTTGTTACTTTTTGTTTACTTATTATTTATTTAAATCAAACAAAGAATATTAATTATTTTAACTTATTTCTAAAGCTATGTCCCCACTTTTGCGCTTTCGAGTTCGATTTCGCTTTCGACTTGCGGTTCGTCTTTCCTTTCAACTTGCTTTTAGCCCATGCTTACCGGCATGCCTCTAGACGCATTCGATTTGTCGTCCACACTTGTTCGACAGTTCATGCCTCACGAGATGGAAGAGTCGGACGGTCGCTGCTGCGTTTCTTGTGATTTCGCGGAGTTTATAAAGTGATCACTATTTTTACGTAAACCAACAAGGAATGTGCAACAAGAATAGACTACAATTTTGGTACGGTGCTCTGTATATAAATATGTATAATCCCTCTACTTGCATATTTATCATTCACACACACACACACACACACACACATATATATATATATATATATATGTATATATATATGTGTGTGTGTGTGTGTGTGTGTGTGTGTGTGTGTGTGTGTGTGCGTGTGTGTGTGCACGAGCGGGGGAAAATTATCTAAATGAGAAGACTAAAAAATTAAAATTTCGTCACGCAAAACGCGAATTCAGGTTGTAACCTGCTTTTATAATACTAAAACATCTATTTTTTTTCAAAGTGGGTCTTTAATTCCTATTATAAGCTAAGGGAAATTTTTTATTCAGTATTTTTATAATAACAAATTAGCTGATGCATAGATTTGAAATCTTCTCCCTGTATTTCAAATTTCAATGATATAGTACAAGTTTTCAAAATTGTTTTTCAATTTGCTTTGTTTAAAAATACATTTAGTTTTTATTTTAAAACAATATACATTAATTATTATTAAATAATTATTTTAAATGTATTAATAATTTTATTTGTGTATGCGGAGAGGTTGACATTCCACAATGCCGGTAAATTTCTGTAATCATCAATAAAATTTAAAATTACTTCCGAAGACTGCGACATTCTGAACACTGACTTGAAATCTGCCTTGCAGAATAGAAAATCTCATGGAATTCCGCAAGAAAATCCACTCGGGTTGGATACGCTTGCGATATCGCATGCTCTATCGAGACGCATCGCTCTGAGCATGCCTCACACTTCTCTCCCCGTGCGACATGTCGAAAGCGAAAGCGAACGCAAAAGCGGAAATGTGTGGACATAGCTTTATATTTAAAACGCATAGTGGTTAGTATTGCGTTGTGTCATAATTCTCCTAACTAAAACAATAACTTAGATTCTGTGGCTAACAGAAATTCACAAATGATTACTCACAAAACATGACAGACACAATTTTAACTGAGGGATCAAACCAAAAAATTTTATTCTTTACTTTTAACACAAATTAATAAAATCTTATCACCTTACGTTAAACAATAGAATTTAGAGAAATCTTGTCTCATTGCCTTAACTTCTTTATACATCAATATACACATACATATTAATAATATCACTCGTTCTACTTGTAAACATAATATTAACTAATAATATCTCTTATAATAAATTAATAAGTATCACCTTGAACAACATAAAGAAAAAAAAATGGCCACAATAAAAAAAAAAAAATTGAGATTGACTGATAAGAAAAACTTTTAAAAAAAATTTAAATTAAATTATGCCATGGCTAAAAAAAACTTATCGGATAGCTTAAAAGCCTCGAGACCACTTCCATGCTCCAACGTCTTTGTACATCGGGAGAGTCAATACTCTAGGTCCAGGGTCTTTGTTCAAAAATCTTCATGGCGTTCTACCAAGTTTCCAATAGGCACCGAACAGGCAGCATGAATCAGAGCCAAGGTTAGCGAGTCAGCGAGTCAGCCAGAAAAAGTCCTCTTATTTTTTGTGTGCAGCCTTTTTATAATCTTTTTTAGTCCATTCCACGTGGCCCCTTTTGAATGACATCATCAGTGCTGTTATTGGACGGACGCATGCCTAGGGATTTTGACCATCTCACATCCGGGTATCAAGCATATGGGGGAGCACCAGGTGGTCCGCTTATCAGTATATTCCTTAGCAAAAAGTGAGTAAAATCGTCTCTTTTTTTGAATGAAACTGAATAAACTGTATCGCCATTTTTTTAAGATTCTCGAGAAGCGCTTCTGTGTTTCAAACCAATACATGATAATTTAAAATATATATATATAAAAAAAGATAAAAAATTAAGCGTATAAAACTTTAAAATAAAAAGGGGAAAAATAAATAAAAAGACTAAACAAAGCTTATTTAAAAAAAACTTTACCTTGAGTCAGTCAATCCACATGAAAAAGATTTAAAATAAATTGAAAATTGTCAGTCAATCAAACACTAAAATAAATTAAATACCTGCATGTTACATTTATAGTACATAAAACATGATTTATCATTTGCTCAACTTTCATGAATGCCACCACAATTAATCCGCGCGAAAATTAATCTAATGATACTCATCAAAGTTAAACAATAGGTGGAGAAAATTATTAAGTTATTTAATTCACTGTATATTTAATTTATGTATATTTTTTTAATTATAAAGCGATACACAACATAAGTTACATTAGAAAAAGTGTTTTTGTACTTGAACAATTCGAATACCCAACAGTTGCTTCTTTTTACATTTCTATTCCTGTATGTTACATACTTGTGTATACATGCAAATATACTTATAAATAATATAATGTTAATAGTCTTAAATGTTTGAGGTAGGTATCAGGAATGTTAATAATGATATAGAGAAAACAAATTTCACCGTCACGAAACTTTCACTCTTCTTAATTATCATCTTGCCCAGTTCCGATAAGTAAATAGTTGTCAGAGGGGTATCATAGAAAAGTTTCATAACTTAGCCATAAGAAACAAAATTCTTTTTACGTAACGAGACGCTAATTTTTTGAGCCGAGAAAAGGTAAAGTGAATCAAAACGTTTTCACAGTTATCGGAAGAAGCAAAATTTGCGTGAATAATAAAATCTTACATTTTGACTGATATGAAAATTACGGAAAACGTTTAACATACAGATTCTTACTATCAAGAATAAAAAATAAAAGGCCTATATTTGGCGTCGCCTCATACGACGTTCTTCTTGAATTTTTTTCTCATTTACCCTATTTATGTCAAAGAGTTTGATGATTCTCGCATTTGTTAATAGTCTATACAAACAATCACACCTAATGCTCATTAACCTGATGAGCATTTATTAATTAGTTCTAAAGTAGTTGACACCCTTTTATTTTTTATTACCGTAAAATCTCGACTATATTACGAACCCGAGTTTAATACGCATGCTTGATTTTGCGTGAAATTTTCGGAAAAAATTAAAATTCGGCTATAATATGCACCCATAACTTTTCATTATTTTATTTAAAAATTGCACAAATATTTATTAACATAAATAAAATTTCTAATAAAAAGAAACGAAAGCGTAAAATTCGGTAGCAAAAAACTTAAATTGTGAATTCAAACCTAACAATACTGTCAAATTATCAGTCTTAATCACTTTCACTAGAATACAGCTCATCTATTGTTGTTGCCGTCGTAATATATATCGCCAACATCATCCTTACTTGACGATATGAACTGTATTTTCCGTTTGCTTAAGGGGACTCACTAATCTTAAATCTTTAAAATATTCGATTTTTTTTTTGAAAAAAAAATATGTTAAAGCCTAATCATTTATGTACAAAATAAAACAAACCGCATGAAAATATTCCGCTTAGTTCCGGAGATATTGATATTCTAAGTATTTAATTACTGATCAAGTTTATGGTAAGAAAAATGTTTAACCCATTTTTCTCAAAATGTAATTTTGCATCATTCCGTAACTGATATCTCAAAAACTATGAAACATAATTCCATGAAATTTTTATCACTACATAATCATGTTATTTTATTGCGTCTGAACTAGAATTATTGCAATCACTGCACATTTTGTTATTTTATCAGGGGTAAATTAATGCAAAAATTTAAGAAAATTTTAAGTATATTTTGAGCAATTTTAAAAAAATTGAAAAAATATTTTAATGTTGAATGTTTTATGTTCAATTGTATTTTGAATTATTTATTTTAAATATAAAACAGGAATTATACATTTAAGTGTAAAATTAATTTCATAGTTCTGCGCGCAAGCCAGTATACATTAAAATACTTAAAAAACAAGGTATATCTAAAGCATTTAAAAAAATATTTAAAATTAATTTTAGAGTTGAAAATTTGTTTATTAAAATAAATATATCAATTTATCATATACATAAAATTTGGAAAAATTTGGAGTAAATTGCAATAGTTACAAAGAGTCAAAAAGTATGAAAATATGCCTTATTTCCTCGACTTAAGGGTCGTGAGTCCCTTTAAAAGGAATACCTGCTTAGTAAACGGGTGGATGAATCACGGAGTGCAGATGTGCACGCACCCGTGTTGCGGCAATGTCTTACGGATACTGTACGTTCGTTTATCCAATGTTTAAAACTACGTTTTTTTGTACGCGAGTATAATGCGCACGCTCAATTTTGCGGACTAAAATGTGAAAAAAAATGTGCGTATTATACTTAAGATTTTACGGTATACATATTAAGAAGCTGTGCATTCATCCTTTAATATTTAAGTTAGTTTGATATTAATCAGTAAGTATTAAAATACTTGTGTTTGATTAAAAAAAAATAATATGAAATTTTCACATCGCATACAGATTAATACTGTATACTTTAAATATTGCCCAGAACTCGGCCCCGAGAGTACTCAGTTTGAATCCCGACAAGTGCCATTGAAAGTCGTCGTCTCAACGCCAGGTATGGGCGTTGCCTTAAATCCGTAGGCAAGTCCCTTCATGGGGTATGTGGGGCGGGGAGGGTACGAGCTCACCAGGTGTCGTCTCTGAGGTGGTGGTGGTGGTGGGGGGGTGCCCTCTCAAAATTGAAGTGGCACCAAGGAATGATGTTGGTTCATATATACGATGACCCCATGACAAGCAACCAACAAATCTCCCGATAACATCGGAAATGTCGAAATGTGCCTGCCGCGTTCGCAAAAAAAACTATTTTTTTATATCTTACGCATTAAAAGTTTAGAATTCTTAGGTTAAAAACAGCGGTCATTTTTCAACGATATTGTCTACCTGCAACCTGCTTTTTAATTACACATTTAAAATGCAGCAACATCTTGTCAGTGTTCAGATTTCTTTTCATCTACATATGTTATAGAGCCAGTTCGATTTCTTGTTAGTTTTCAGTAATTTATTAATCAATTTGACAATGGACATTAAGATTAATTTTAAAATGTTAAAATCCATGACTTCTGTGAAATTCTGAGTATGTATCATTGGATATCCTTTACTTTCTTTAACTACATTAAAAGCGATATTATTTAAATAAATACAGTCGGACCTCTATTTAACGAAGTCGCTAAATCCCGAAAACAAGTTCGTTGTATGGAAAGTTCGTTAAATGGAGATTCACCTTTTAAAATACTTAAAACTGCAAAAAACAGATTTAAAAATTCATAAACACTAAATATTATTAAAAAGTAATTAATCACACCTTTATTTTGTAAATTAATATCTATTTGTTTTATATATCTCACCCATCAAAAAGAAATTTGAAGGAAAACAAGAACAAAACAAAACAAAATATTGTCCGGGAATACACTGTATTTTCAATTTCTAGAACCGAAATTACCAGCACGACTCTGATCAACAATGTAGAAAACGGGAGACTAGTTCAAGGAAACGGGACAGCTCGATTAAGGGTGAAAGGGGGATTTGAATGTTTTTCTAATGAAGTGGACAGTGGGGGGCGAGGCGGTTGGATAAAGGTTGCACTTCCTGGACGAAATGCAGCGATTAAAACTCCGTGGGTTAGGCGACTGGTAAAACCAGTTCAAGGTCATTGGTCACCATAAAATGTGTTAAAAGAAAGAATAAGTTTGAAATGTCCAGAAATATTTTGAGAAATATGGAAGAAAAAAAATATTGGATCATAAGAAAAAGTTCGTTAAATAGAGAATGCACTTCGCTATTTGGAGGTTATTTTACGAAGGAATTCGCAAAATGTTCTTCATTCCGAGGAAAAGTTCGCAAAATAGAGAAATTCGCAAAATAGAGGTTCGTTAAATAAAGGTCCGACTGTACTTGAAATAATTTGGATGGACTTTTAGAATAGTTCAGTAGAAAAAGATTTATCTTATAAAGGGAGTATGCATCAGTAAAATGTCACACCGTACAAGAAATAAAATTCACTATTTAATGTACACTGTCGTGAATAAAGAAACAATTACTCAACAAAGGGTATTCATCTTTTCGAGAAAAAGATAAATGTTTAGCAACAGAAAACTATTGTGGAGGAAATATATCTTGTGAGGGAAGGAAATTCCAAAGTTACGAGTGAGACCTAACACTAAATCTTGATTTTGAGTGAAACATGCAGAAAGGAAAATAAAATATTGCTATGTTTCCATAAAATTTCAAGGAAATTAACTTTGGAAAACATAAATAACTGTTTGGTGAAAAAATATCTGAAGCTAAAATAGACCTTGAAGCAACATGAAATATTCTGCGAATAATTTGTTTTAGATTTTTGCTGTTTCAATGAAATTTGTAACACAGTTGATTTAATTTTAGCCATACCATAGACAAATTGTAATTCATGCGTTGAACCAGACAGTTGTGGTTTAGATACATTTTTATGACAAATATCAAACGTAATAAGCTATTTTGGCAAGCTCAGAATTTGTATAAAATTTTATGAGATTTACTCAAGTTATGCAAACATTTATACTACTATGGGGTGAACGCAAAACAATACAGTCTCAGCCTAATTTTATATACGTTATATTCATATTCAAGCTGAAATTTGCTGTTATGTAATATAACTTATTTACAGTAAAACTCATGTACAGTTAGTTGGTGGCATCCGAGTTAACTCTCTTGCAGAGTTTGTAGGTTTGAGACCCACTATAGACATGGATGATTGTCCGCTTTAAACTGTATATTCCTGTCTAATTAGCCCTCGTGTAGCAAAAGTTGATCATAGAATTCCCAACCGAGGTGACCCATAAGGAAATAATAATTTAACCTTAAGACATGTGTATTGAGCTAAGTATTGACCTTTTCAAGGTAATGGACGCGGAACTCAGACTTACTCAGAAAATATTTTTTAAAATTCGGTTTAATGAATGATCCAAAGAATCTCAGATTTGATTTGTTCAGTTCCACTTCAGGCTAAGTAAATTTAGTTTTTCGTGAGGAAGGAGTTTTTTAGTGAGAAGGTGTTTAGTGTTGAACGAATAGTAAAGTTATTTTGTTGTTGCGCTCGGGACGTTCCCTAACCTTGGCAAAATAATTATAAAATATAATTTGTGAAAGATAAAAATATTATTGTGCATTGATTTCGGAAAATGAAAGATTCTTTTTGTTACTTGTAAATATTAAGTGTGTAAATAAACTAAGTTTTCTGATGTTAAACTTTTTAGTTTGTCTAAATTGAAAGTTATGATGTTAATTTACATAATCGAAAATTGAGAATAGTGTATTGGTTTTTGTTCGGTTGCTAAGTTCGACATCCAGAGCTTTGGGTTGTATTCAAGAAAATAAATATTAAATCACAACGCACCCAAATAAATCCTAAGAAAAAAATAAATACATTGTACTAACCAAAATAGATTTACGATTCGCGCCCAATTGACTTAAAAACTGGATGTAGCAACACGACAACCATCCACTGAAAAAAATAAAGAATTTCAGTGAATGGACAGTTAAAGTGTAATGATTAGCCACATTGATATTCATTAACATTGATTCATTAACAGTTACAGTAAATATCTAAGCCATTGTTACTGTAACTGTTAATAAATGGACAGTTACAGTAACAATGATTAGCCAGATATATCTTAAATGTTCTATGTGGAGTTTACGAGACTATGTGGCCCAATTTAAAAGCATAAAGGAAGCCATGGTGCTTGGCACATAGGGTTCAAAGGGTTAACACCCCATTTATATCTACATTCTTTTGGTTACCGCTTTATATTTTCTGATGTAAAGAACATCTATTAGTGAATTCATTGATGATGAATGCTCTTACAGGTGAAATACATGACAACGAGACTGGATCTTCTTGGCATTAATATCTAAGCCAAAATTTCTTTACGACAATAATTTCTGCTTTTCTTTTGATAATTATCAAAACAACAACAACTACATTATCCCTTATATCAAGGCTCTTAAAATACAGATATTTTATCCGTAAGAGAATATTTTAAATATATTGCTCCGTAGATATTTTTAATTTCAATGTTTAGTATACTTTAAATTGATTTCTAGAAAGATCTACATCTATGGTTGCATGCAAACGTTGATTGTTAATATTTAAGTATGAAGTATAAAGTATATTGAGAATTTTCAAACGAGGTGAAAGGTTGTGTGTGAGTATATATAATTGTTCTTATCTATTTGTTTCTACGGATTTTTCCGTGTTCCGTTAATCAGTTACCCTTAATTTTTATGGAAAAGGAGCAAATTTACAGCCAACCTGCACTTTTTAAGTGTCATTCGAGTTATCTAACACATTTTAGTTATCACTGACATTATCGAACCAACAATAATAAAAAAAATTCAAAAGTTAATAATAAATAAATGAAATAATAAAAAAAATCAAAGCTATCAAAACTATGTTGGATTGTAATTAATATATATATATATATATATATATATATATATATATATATATATATATATATATATATATATATAGTTTAAACTTGAGTAATTATCTCAGATTATGTTCTTCAAGTGCTATTACTCTCAAAAATTTCTACATAACAAGGATTAAAAAGAATAAAAAGCTCTCTCATATTTTTTTTAAAAATTACATAAATATTCGACACGAAGGAATTAAGGAAGATTGTTTACTAAGAAATTATATTGTTATTTTTTTTCTCTCAGTTTAAGAATAATTAGTTAAGAGGTAAATGATTCAAAAAGGAATACTTAAATACAAGCAAATATTATGCCTATGATGTAAAAAATATTTTTGAAACTGGTGGCGTTAAACTATTTTTACATTAATTTTTTTTCTTTTTCTTTTACTTTAAAGATTCAAATTATATATTTTTACAGTTATTTATATTTTTGACTTTTAATATTGTTTGGAATTATTTTATCATTTTTAAATATAATGTCAAGGAAATGATAATAGTCAGTTTTATGTAACAGACCATCGATAAAGGAATAATAAATCATTTTTATTCTTTTTTTTTTTGCAGTGCAGAGGAAAGAATGAAGACGAATTAATTCTTCAGATTTAAAACAGTCATATGAAATCATATAATGAAAGAACTAATCATACCATGAAAAAAAAATTAAAACAAACTTTACTTTCTGCATGAAACGTAGAACTGTAAACATAAGAAACAAGATTAACCAGAGGGATTTAAAAGTGCAACTAAATGAAAAGAGGTATAAATTAAAAGAAAAACCCTATACAAAGTATATAACAAAATATTTTGAGGAAATTTTGTAGATATTGGAAACTACCAGTGGCCTCTACTTGTTTCAAGTTCAATTTGTCGACGCCTGACTTAATACTTCGTTAATCACTGTAACCTTCACGCAGTTTTCAAGGTTAAATTTGACCGTTGCAACTGAGTTCGTCAGCTGGCTTCAAGAACTGGATGTAGTAATTGGTTGCCAGTTCGAATGTCTTCATGTCGGAAGCATCAAGTAAAATAAATTTTGTTTTTGGAAAAGCCTCTAAGTCATTTTAATGTACTTCGATTGGAACATACAATCCACTCGAAGGATACAACACTGATAGTAAAGTTATATGAGTTCTAGCGGTAAGTATCAATTTATCACTGTACATATGGAAAAAAAATCGTTTTGAATTTTTTTACCTCGAAAGAAGATAACTTAAGAATAATCTTTAAATATTAGGCACATAAATTTATCATACTGAATGTAGTTTAATGCTACAATAACTCTATGCATGGTATCCACTGCAGTAAACCTACAATTTCTAGCAGAGTAATTTTTTAACTATTGGGCAAATTTTTCTTTTTTCCAATTCGTTATTTTGACGGAGCTTAAATATTTTTCTTATGATTTGTATGCAACTTAGGGTTAAAATCCGTATTTATAACACTAAATCTAGGGGAAAAACTAAGGGATAAAACTAGGTGAAAATAATAAAAATTTAGCAGTAGTGATATGAATTACTTATTTGCATTGTTCGAGACTCCTTTTGTAACACTTCAACGATTCCTCTCTATATATGTTAACCGCTTATGTGAGTAATTTTAGAGTTTAAATGTATTTCAGTTTTTATTAGTTTTATCTTTTGGTAAAAAGATAGTTAACCACTAAATGAAAATAAGAAAAAGACCTGAAATCGAAGTCATAAATAAACAAACATCAGTATGTATTTCATAAAGTTCATGAATTCACGTGCTTATATTTTTAGATTTGTATCACTCTTTTGGGTACCGTAAAATCTCGACTATAATACGCTCCCGAGTATAATACGCATGCTTGATTTTGCGCGAAATTTTCAGAAAAAATTAAAATTCGACTATAATACGCACCCATAACTTTTCAATATTTTATTTAAAACTTGCACAAATATTTATTCACATAAATAACATTTCTAATAAAAAGAAACGAAAATGTCAAATTCGGTAGAAAAAGACTTAAATTGTTAATTCAAATCAAACAATACTGTCAAATTATTAGTTTTAATCACTTTCACTAGAATACAGATCATCTATACTTTTTGCGTCCATATCACAAGTATTGTTGACATCGTAATATATATCTCCATCATCATTCTCACCTGACGATACGAACTGTGAGTTCCGTTTGTTTAAGGGGGCAAGGGACCTTCAAACTCGAAATTTTTAAATTTTCAGTTTTTAACTTTGTACCCAAAAAGAGAATAATTTGTCGTCTGTGAAGTTGGCCCCCCGACATTGAGATATCCAAATTTTAAAAACGGCATTCGTTTGAGCGTCGTTTGAGCGTGTTTGAGCGCCAAAAATTTTCGTTTGAGCGCAATTTTTAAAAAAGTTATGAGCATTTCATTTTTTGGCGGGAAAAACACCTAGCCCCCCCGACATTGAGATATTTAAATTTTGAAAACGGCATTCGTTTGAGCGTGTTTGAGCGCCAAAAATTTTCGTTTGAGCGCAATTTTTAAAAAAGTTATGAGCATTTCATTTTTTGGCGGGAAAAACACCTAGCCCCCCCGACATTGAGATATTTAAATTTTGAAAACAGCATTCGTTTGAGCGTGTTTGAGCGCCAAAAAATTTCGTTTGAGCGCAATTTTTAAAAGAGTTATGAGCATTTCTTTTTTTGGCGGGAAAAACAACTAGCCCTCCCCTCCCCTCACATTGAGATATTCAGAGAACAGGAAAAACAGAGCGGCATGAAATTTCGTGTCGGGGAAATGGCGAAAAAAAAGGGGGGGGGGGAAATTAGGTGTCTGCGAAACGGAAGGGACACCTCCAAATATGGCGGGTCCCATGGATAAGACATTGAAAGAGGCGCCAAAATGAGGCCGAGTAAAAATACGAAATTATCAACAAATAACGATAAAATATAATAGTAACTAATAATAGCAAATAGTTTCAAACTTGTTGATATAGTTTAGGCCTCAGGCAACAGTGTTTAATGCATTTATGAAATTTTTCAATACATTCAAAAATCCATTGATTCGTTCTTAATATTTCTTATACTTTAAAAAAGATGAACTTGAAAGAAAGTTTTCGTATCTCTGTCCTGTATATATTTACTTACCTTTTTCTTTTTCCCTATATATATACCTAAAACTAAATACCCGTGCTTCACAACAGAATACATTACTACCACCAATCATGTAATCGGGTTCCATTAATTTAAATTAACTTCAGTAGTAAAGTGTTGTCATTTCTTTTGAGGAGTTAACCCTATAATTTAATGACGATCCAACATTAAATAAGGGTTTTTAGATTTATATTTATTTCCTAATTTTGGGGGCCTTATGGCCCTTCTGGATTTTTTAGCTTTCTTAGTACCTGGGGCTTTAGATGAGCCACTATGCAAAATTTCAGCTTCTTAGGTCTTATGGTTCCAGAGATACAGTGATCAGTCAGTCCGTGTTTAATTTTGAGGGTCCCTTTTCACATACTAAAAGTGTAGATTTTTTAAAAAAATATTTCTTAAATGTTATTGTTAGGGAGAGCGGAAGTGCATCCACTATACAAATTTTCAACTTCCTAGAACTCATGGTTCGAGAGAAACGGTGATCAGTGATTGAGTGGTATTTGGATTTTATATACAGGGTGTCCGGGCTAAAAGTATTTTTTATATAGAGAATGAAAAACGCTACCCAAGGACTCTTTAAATCTTCAAATTCCAATAAATACATCAAGAAAAATATAGGAGCAGTAAAATTACGGCAAGAATTCTGTCAGCTGTAAATTACTTTCAACTACGTAATGCAATTGCTTGATGCACTTCCATAATTTGAACTTTTACAACTTTCTAACACTGTAACACAATTATTGTAAATATGGTAAAAGCAAAGATTATTTTAATGAGGAAGGATATGTCAAACTGTCTGCCAGACCATAAATGTAGTGCCAGTAACGTCTAGTTAACTGTACCTTTTCTAAACACTATATAAACGCCGGTAAGTTTATCGCAATATTCTGTTGAATACATTTCTTTTCTTATATCGACTATTTTTATTTAGCAACTGATTGCACTCACATAGTTATCTTATACAATGTTTGACCAGAAATCTTATGGTATATTTTGGATTTTAAAATTATATTTTTTCCTTCGATACATATACATATCGAACTATTAGATTTATGAATCTAAACTATACAAATATCAAAATATTAACTTTATTTACCTAAAATATATAAATATAAAAATATTACAATTTAAGATAGAAGATGATTAATGTAAAATAAATTAGCCACTTTTGAACAAAAATGACTGACTATCAGCAGTGCTGAAATGCATCAATTTACAAAATTCCTCATAACCAATTAAGAATATATATACATAAATAAATTGCTTAAAACACAAAAACAATAATCGTAATCATCTCTACTTTATAAACACATTATGAAAGTGCTATACGCACATAAATGATTAGAAAAATAAAACTGTGATTGCCGTGACACTCAAAATATGTATTTACAAAAATTAAGTATAAAACTTGATGCACACTTGAATACTACAATAAAATATAACTGCATTAAGAATCCCAATTTCAGAATTATAATATACAATAAATAAAATGTTTTGTTTCTCGTATAGAACGGAGCAAAAGATTAACATTATAATAGAATTATTAAGAGTTTGCATAAGTTGCATATCATGAATTATCGTAAAAAGTTAAATATGGTAATTACAGTGGCGTAGCGAGCATAACTGGCGCCCCTCGTGGTCTTGGGGACCAAAGGGTCCAATGGTCTTAGGTTGCATTTGGCGCCCCTCTGCAAGTGGCGCCCGGGGCATGATAGACCACCTTGCCCCCCTCTCGCTACGCCACTGGGTAATTAAAATATTCCACATTGAAGTCAGGTAATTAAAAACAAATGGTTCCAATAGTTAGTTGATCGTTAAAACGTTTCCAATTTTAAGATTATGTTGACAGCAAATATAGCTCAAACACGCTCAAACGAATGCCGTTTTCAAAAATCGAATATCTCAATGTTGGGGGGGGGGGGCTAGGAGTTTTTGCCCACTAAAAATTAAAATGCTCGTAACTCTTTTACAAATGGCACTCAAACGAAAATTTTTGGCGCTCAAACACGCTCAAATGAATGCCGTTCTCAAAATTTGAATATCTCTTAGGCCCTAGGTACTAAGAAAGCTAAAAAATCCAGAAGGGTCATAAGGCTCCCAAAATTAAGAAATAAATATAAATCTAAAAACCCTTATTTAATGTTGGATCGTCATTAAATTATAGGGTTAACTCCTCAAAAGAAATGACAACACTTTACTACTGAAGTTAATTTAAATTAATGGAACCCGATTACATGATTGGTGGTAGTAATGTATTCTGTTGTGAAGCACGGGTATTTAGTTTTAGGTATATATATAGGAAAAAAGAAAAAGGTAAGTAAATATATACAGGACAGAGATACGAAAACTTTCTTTCAAGTTCATCTTTTTTAAAGTATAAGAAATATTAAGAACGAATCAATGGATTTTTGAATGTATTGAAAAATTTCATAAATGCATTAAACACTGTTGTCTGAGGCCTGAACTATATCAACAAGTTTGAAACTATTTGCTATTATTAGTTACTATTATATTTTATCGTTATTTGTTGATAATTTCGTATTTTTACTCTGCCTCATTTTGGCGCCTCTTTCAATGTCTTATCCATGGGACCCGCAGGGCCCGACTTAGCCTAATTGGGGCCCCGGGCAAAAACGTCTTTGGGGGCCCCCCCTCTGCTTCACTACTTCAGTAATGAAGAACTTAATACTTAATACTAAACTTTCTATTCGATTTGGGCCCGGGGCAACTGCCCCGTATGTCCCTGCCTTAGTCAGGCTCTGGGGACCCGCCATATTTGGAGATGTCCCTTCCGTTTCGCATACACCTAATTTCCCCCCCCCCTTTTTTTTCGCCATTTCCCCGACACGAAATTTCATGCCGCTCTGTTTTTCCCGTTCTCTGAATATCTCAATGTGAGGGGAGGGGAGGGCTAGGTGTTTTTCCCGCCAAAAAATGAAATGCTCATAACTCTTTTAAAAATTGCGCTCAAACGAAAATTTTTGGCGCTCAAACACGCTCAAACGAATGCTGTTTTCAAAATCTAAATATCTCAATGTCGGGGGGGGCTAGGTGTTTTTCCCGCCAAAAAATGAAATGCTCATAACTTTTTTAAAAATTGCGCTCAAACACGCTCAAACGACGCTCAAACGAATGCCGTTTTCAAAATTTAAATATCTCAATGTCGGGGGGCTAGGTGTTTTTCCCGCCAAAAAATGAAATGCTCATAACTTTTTTAAAAATTGCGCTCAAACGAAAATTTTTGGCGCTCAAACACGCTCAAACGACGCTCAAACGAATGCCGTTTTCAAAATTTGGATATCTCAATGTCGGGGGGCCAACTTCACAGACGTAATAATTTGTATTCTTTTTTACTACATTGAAGACCCTTAGAATTCAAAATAAGGATTCTTTGGCAGAATATTGACTGGTTTTCAAAAAAATTTCAAAAATTATTAGCATTTTTCAAAAATGTTCTAAGTCCATTCCAAATTATTTAAAAACCTTATTTTTTTAATATAAGTTTACTGTACATATAAACATAACTGTGCAATGATTTTTTTGTATGACTCTAAAGCCATATATAATTATTTTTAAATCTGCCTTTTGTTTTCTTTATGTTTTCGCTTTATTTCATGGTCTATAAATTTGGAAAATATTTGTGGTTTCAAATAATGATGCACAGGTTTCTGGAAAACACTTCAATTAACAATCCTGAGAAATTTGAAAGAAGTCAAAAGAAAAGCAATGCGCATGGAGCATTTTGAAAAGTTCTAGCATTTTTGAAAATTTTTTTGATAAACAAGTCTTATTCTTCCACAAAATACTTATTTGTGAATTCAAATTGTCTTCAATTTAGTAGGAAAGAATATTAATTATTCTCATTTTGTATATAAGAGTAAAATAATGAAAAATTAAAAATAGGAGGTTAAAGGTCCCTTATACCCTTAAAAGGAATACATGCTTGGTAAACGGGTGGATGAATCATGGAGTGCAGATGCGCACGCACCCGTGTTGCGGTAATGTCTTACAGCTGCTGTACGTCCGTTTATCCGATGTTTAAAACCACGGTTTTTTTTGTACGCGAGTATAATACGCACCCTCAATTTTGACTAAAATTTGAAAAAAAAGTGGGTATTATACTCGAGATTTTACGGTAATTTACGCAATAAACATTACTCTATCTCATTTTTTTAAAATTTCTGTATTAGATTCATTGACCGAAATATTTTTGAAAGTTATATATTTACAATATTAGAGAGAAATGCTAATACTTTTGCTTAAGCGTAAAATAATCTTTATTTTGAAATAAATTTAAAAATCCCCTTTTAGAATAATTAACAAAAATCACTCACTATCGTGAGATCTATTAAAAACCTAACTATTTCTCAGCAATATTTTTAATGTATTAATTTTGTGAATTATTTGATTTTTTTGGTTTCACATTTCATGGAGAAATTTGAAAATCGTTTCAAGTTGTCACATTATAATCTAAATATAGATATGACTAAATTAAAATTGCTTTCAAAAACCCTTAACTGTTTTTCAATTGGTTCCCTGTAAGGTTTCTTACGTTAACAAAAACAGTTTCATTATTTTATCAATCAAGCCAAGATACAAATTAAAATTTCAATTAAGTTTATGCCTGGGGATCTTTGAAGTGAAAATAATTATTTTATCTCGTTCACACGCGCACACACGTGTTTGCGCAACGTTTACTTTGTTTCATTCTTTCTGAATATAAAAGGTAATGAAGATAGGGCATATTTTTGCCATTCTTTTATCATCTCCGGTATGAATTTAATTTTAAAAGGGATAATTAATATTACAACACAACTTACCTTAAATTAAAGCAAAAGTACGAGTAGTAATATTATTTCAAAAAGTTAATGCTGACCATTTACTAATCATGGGGCGATTGCTGATAAGTTATTGCTTGAAACGTTAGCTTAAATCTAACTACTTTGTAGAAATTATGGCTACTATGTTCTACTAGAAACGAAACTAAAGAGTGAGAAACTTGAAAACGAAAGTGGTGCAAGATTTAAATCATTTTGCATGTTTTTTAATGAATTTAATATATTTACATATTTACAAGAAGATGATAATAGGCTGGAAAGCCTGAAAATTAACTAAATACAAAGCTATAGACATATTATGGGATCTTAATCCCCTTCAAATCAAGCTACATTCTAAACTGATTCATCACTCTAGCAACAACAAGAGCGAGAACGCAATTCTAAATTGTAAACATTATATATATAACAGCCGTTGTCTCTGTATAACACTTCAGGACTGTACTCATCTTTCAGTTGAAGCTATCAGTCAACAATAATTTCAATTTCAGATGTGGATCAGAATTTTTTCTTACCTAAAAACTAATATCTTCTCCATCAAATCACGTTTGTTCAGCCTATTTTTCTATAAAACATTCAGAACTTAAAAAAAATGGATGCTTTTAGCTGTATATTTAACAGTTTTTAAAAAATTAGATAATTCGGGATATTTTTTAGCTTTCATATACTTTTTCCATTATGACGTCATTATTAGTATTATGACGTCAAAATGACGGGTTGGATGGCAGCCTACTACTCCAATCGCATGAAAAACTAAATAAATAAAAAATAATGAAAGGGTTTGCTTTTACAAGGTGTGAATTAAATGCAATATTGTTAGATAATTCGGGATATTTTTTAACTTTCATATACTTTTTCCATTATGACGTCATTATTAGTATTATGACGTCAAAATGACGGGTTACCTTCTAGTTTGAGAATAAAAATCAAACGATGGGCTTGCAGCGCCATCTCTTGACATATTTCTCTTCAATTTTATTATGCATACGTATTTTTTCTTAACAGATCGTTCGCATCTAGTAACATGAAGGAAGTCTCTACTAGATGAGAATGATGTCACGATATCATTACTTTATGTGTAAGTAGAGGGTGATAAGCTTTTGGACCCGTACGTTGCTTAATTTGTTATGGTGCATATACATTGGTGCAGAGTTCTCTGCCTGTGCCTTGGGGAATGCAGTGATTTATGTTCACTCTGTACTCTGTTCTATGCGCGGATCGCCTCCTCTGGCGGTCCATCAAAGAAAGGGTGGGAGGATCAGCGGGTCAAATGGTGTCGAGCAGGGTCGGGGGAGACACCACATCAAAGAAACCTTGGGGGTGGTTCTAAATACCGTGTCTAATGTTACCGTGACTAATGTGATGACAGGAGTCGGGGGTCTGGAGGCAGAGAACTCTGCACCAATCTATATGCGCTATTAGAATTTTTCCTTTATAAACAACTCGGAGACGTTTTCATTCCGTATAGTAAATAGTTTTCAGAGTAAACTATTATCCTGTAACTTATCACTAAGCTAAATAACTCAGATTCAATTCTCGGTAAATAAAAATCTATTTGGCAGTTCAAAAATCACGGAACTGATGAAGCACACTACAAGTAAGGTTAAAAGTTTGTAGTGCTTTCTTTAAGGAAATTTTAGTATTCAATAATGTTATACTAGAGGAAAGAGTCAAACATATCTTAGCTTCTCATCACCCATTCGTGCAATAATATATTGAAAATGTTTGCTCTTTATTTCATTTAGAACAGTCTATGCAGGTTTAATGACTATTTCGTTCGTACCATGTCAATACTAAACACTTTCAATTTATCAAAAGCAGTGTATTGTGACGACCTCCCGATCGACTAGACCCGGAATGATGTTTTTAAATGAGATGATCACCGATTCTAGCGAACTAAACTGAAGTAAGGACAAAGGATCGAATGAGGATCGAGAGGGAGAGAAGGGTTGTTCGCACTAGAGTGTGCGTGACTTCGGCTCGAGAACCGTCCTAGGGATGCGACATCGACAACAAAACATCGATGTTTCGAAACATCGATATTCAACATTAAAACATCGATACTAATAAAACATCGTCCCAAAACCATCGATGTTTTTAAACATCGATGTTTATGAACTTTCATTTTTTAAAACTGGTTTAGTAACCTTTCAGATAAATGTTACTTCGGTTGGTCATGGAGGGGAGGAGGGGGGGGGGGGGTAATTTTACTCTCAGGTTGGGCTGACACAAATGACAAAAACTTGGTTGCTAGAGTCAGCATATATCGCAGAATTTCCATTACACATTTTATTACTTTCACTAGAAAATTGAGGAAGAAATTATTTCAATTTATTAACAAATCTTTTATTTTCAAATTAAATAATGCAGAAGAAAATTACATATATTTACACCAATTTGAAGTACTGATGCAAAACCAACGTATGGGGGGAAAACTGAACAAGTTTATTTTTTCTTTACTGTAAATAACAATTATTGGGGCTATTGGGGCATATAATTATTATACTACGTGGAAAATTATGCTACGTGGTTAAATTTTTTTTTTATTATGGTACATTTTCATTTAAAAAAACATCGAGACAACGTAAAACATCGAGCACAAAACATCGATGTTAAAAAAAATTGGCTTCAATAAATCGATGTTCTTATCAAAACATTGATGTTTTGAAAACATCGACATCGATGTCGCATCCCTAAACCGTCCTCGTGTTTGGATATAATAGGTGCAAGTTATTTTTCGTTGTAGTGATTTACCGTGCTGGTGATATACGTCCGAGAGATGTCCTACCTTCGCGAATTTGTGTTGTGAGTTCAACTTTGTTTTTGGTGTGTTATCCCTCGCCGCTTCAGTGTGGATAAAAGTATCGTTTTCGATTCTGATGAGTAGCTGCGTTGTTACGTCACAGTTATAATTTGTGTTGGGAGCTACACCTATGGTTCTGATGTGTTATCCCTCGTCGCTTCAGTGTGGATAAAAGTATCGTTTTCGATTCTGATGAGTAGCTGCGTTGTTACGTCACAGTTATAATTTGTGTTGTGAGCTACACCTATGGTTCTGATGTGTTATCCCTCGTCGCTTCAGTGTGGATAAAAGTATCGTTTTCGATTCTGATGAGTAGCTGCGTTGTTACGTCACAGTTATAATTTGTGTTGTGAGCTACACCTATGGTTCTGATGTGTTATCCCTCGTCGCTTCAGTGTGGATAAAAGTATCGTTTTCGATTCTGATGAGTAGCTGCGTTTTTACGCTACAGTTAGAATGTGTGATGTGTTCTACACCTATTTTTGTGATGTGTTGCCCCTCGTCTCATCAATGTGAAATAAAGTTTTGTGTTTCTTCTTGTTAATTATCTGTGTTATTACGGTACAGTAATGAAAAGAAATGGGTTACTTATGTCCTACTCAAATAAATCTCTTGGCATTGCCGTCGTGATGGAATAAAAAAATTGCAGTCTCTGCTATCACTAATAGTGCACACACATACTATAATATTACATATGAACATTACACACCTTCTCTTTAAAAAAACTTTTTAATAAAGACCGGTCATTCGACAGCAAAAACAAAACCGCAAAATCGCGTGAATGATGTCTGAATATATGAACAAATATTAACGCCCGTTTGGAAGAAGTAATATCATTATGGTTTCGCAATCTCTTATACGAAAAACGTTGCAAATCCACAAACTTGCCTGTAAAAGGAAAAAGGATTTTTTAGTGCTTCATGAACAGAAATAGGTACTGGAACCTATCTGACTCATTCCAACTAGGTAGTCAAGTAATCTGATGAATAGGCATTCATTGTTTACCATTACATACGAGATACACCTGAAGTACGAGTCTTATCTAGTCATGAAATAGGAAAAGCATCTAAAAATAAGTATGTAATCATTAGAAGTTTTTAAAGAATAATATTAAAAATTATCAAATTTAAATTTAAAGTTTATTTATATTTTTTATTACCAAATTTAAATTTAACTCTGTACTTTCAGCCATTATAATGCATCCGTTCTAAACACAATTCCTTTTGTTTCGTTAATAATTTAAAAACTAAATTCTTGATATCGATGAGAAATCCCCCTTCAATTTGTTGTCTTAGTCTTAAATTATTCTAACTTCATTTTACGGAATCTTACATGCTAACCGTTACGCAGTAAGTGCAAGTCTGCGGTTGAAGTATTACAAACACCAAACTGTAAATATTTGAATTTCATTTGTAAAAAGAAAACCAACTTATATGTTTGCATATTTTCTTCGAGTGATTTCCAACATAAAAAACAAAAGAATCGTAAACAACAAAAAATAAATAGGTTTACATTTCCTTTATTTTGATATTTTTACAGCGATTGGAATATCATTAAAATGATATATTCTTTTCCGTCATTATTCTTTGTTAATATTAGCAAAATCCTTAACGGTTGACGTGTTATTTAGGAAATTTTCATGTATTTACCTTCTAAACATTCCTTACCTATTAGACCTTCATACGATATCCATAAATCGAAGAAGAATCCTTCCTTTCAAGATTTTATAAGAAAATGGAGTGTTACAATGCATAGTCATAAATTGAGGCTAGTTTATATCAAAGACAAAATTGTTTGATTTAAATCACACGGAATAATTATTCTTTTGTTACAGGTGCGGGAGCAACAGTCATAAAAGTAATGATTTACGAACTATTCATAATTACAGCGTATTTTAACCACAGCTTTTCATACAACGTCCCCTAGCGATAATTAATAAAAATCTATAGCATATATGGGTGCTTTATAGATAAATTTCCGCTGACTGCTACAGATTACGTAATGTATTTTAATCATTCAGCGTATATATAAATATATTTTAGCCTCCCTATTCGACAAGGTAAAAAAAAAACCGGTGTCCAATGTCATGATACTAGATGTCAGCAGCTCGTGTATGCAAGATATCCAAAAACAATGCCCTTTTCAAAATTTAAAGTACCTTTGATGAGACTTAAACTTTCTGTCTTTTTTGAAAATTTTTAAGATAGTGCTTTTGAAAGCTATTAATTAGCTTCGAAAAATTCCTCTTATTATTATCGCCGACAGCAATTTTAAAGCTCTTAACATCCCCCAGCAACATTTTCGGCAAATTAATATTTCAAAGGAATTATTATGTTTCTCCTTTTCATAGAAAAAAGGTGTGACATGATCGTTTTGAGTCGTCTGTAATACACGGGCAGGAATGGTTTAAGATAATTTTCGAAAAGAGATTTTTTTTTTCAATTAAAGTGTTTTAAGCTCATACAAAAAACTCATTTATGCGTTTATCACCAAATATAGGAAGATATAAGAATGTGAAACTGATTTATAAGTCGGTAAACATTATGAAAATTATAAATGAAAACTTGTTTAAATTTCCAAACTTGATCAGTGTTTATATTTAAGTTATGGACCTTGCTTTTCATATTATTTGAAGAATTTTTATACAATTAATATTACACCATTAAATGTTCCAAAAAAAGGTAACTTTAAACGTACATTAAAATAATTATATATATATATATATATATATATATATATATATATAAAGTGATCGGAAAATGTCTGAGCAAAATTTAAAGGGCGCTACAGGGGACGAATATAAAAGGATTCGCAGTACAATGCGTGTCCGGAAACGCCGCGGACAGTTGAAACAAGCCGACATTGCGGAAAACTGTCATTCCCAGCTGTGATTTCATACAGCATGCAGCGCTTCAAGAATGCTGAACTAGCAGATATCCATCTGACGTATTGAGCTGCGATTGGAAATGGGAGAGCTGCGCAAAGGTTGTACAGGGAACGATTTCCCAACAGAGAAATCCCGAATCGTCAAATTTTCCAGCGAACTTCTTGCAACAGGTCTTGCCCGAACTGCTAGCCGTTGTGCCTCAGTGCATCCGGAGACGTATATGGTTCCAGCACGATGGAGCACCGGCACACTTCAACCGTGATGTCAGGAATTACCTGGACGCTACTCATCGACACCAGTGGATTGGTCGAAATGGACTTGTTCCCTGGCCGCCGCGATCACCAGATCTGTCCTGCTTGGATTTCTTTCTGTGGGGCCACTTGAAAAGCATCATCTACGATACCCCTGTGCACTCCGACGTTGATATCGTCGCCGGATTGGCTGTTGCTGCTTGAGATGTGCAGGACATGGATTTTGTTTTTGCGAATGTACGCCGTCCCATGTGACTGTGATGTGAAGCTTGTATTATGGTTGGTGGTCGCTCTTTCGAGCATTTGCTGTGACACGTTGATTTATTAAAGGGCTTGTTACATTTGTTTGTGTCTCTTTCCTATTACCTTTCTAATTTCTTTACTCTCCAGGACTTTCACTCGGCGTTTCCAGACACGCATTGTACTGCGAATCCTTTTATATTCTCCCCCTCCAACCACCTTTAAATTTTGGCCAGACATTTGCCTACCACCCTGTATATATATACAGTGGAATCTCGATCTATCGTTTTTCAAGGGACCGATTGAAATGAACGATAAATGGGGGAAAACGATAGATGCGGAAACATAACAAAGCAATATGATCTTTGGGACTGGATAAAATGAACGACACATACGAAAAAACGATGGATCCGAAAACGGTCGATCGAGATTCCACTATATATATATATATATATATGTGTGTGTGTGGGGGGGGGGGGAATCACACGTTCACTTGAACACGATAAATTTCTTTATTCCCAAAACGATGATGGAATGCAAAATATTTACAGGAGAGAATTGTAACTTGACAGTCTGTGTCACGTCAGACACTTTCACGTCGTTGCTGTTAAAGCACAGGACCCTGCCTGCCCATGCACGTGCACGCTGTCTTTCACTCCACGTGGGTCTCCTCCGAGAGCCCACAAATCGAACTGCCCGCTTCCGACCGAGGGTAATCCGCCGAAAACCCGAGTCGAAGTCCGTCTCCCCTACGCGAGAGCGCCAATCGAAGTGCCGTCTCTCCTTTGCGAGAGTCCCGGCAAAACTGCCGAGTCTTTCCCTGAGTTGGCGACCGTGTGTTCGCGTCTTTTGCTGATGCGCCCTCTAGCGGTGAGCCTCTTGCATGTTTCCCGCGGTCAACGGCTGCTCGATTCACACACACGCACACGTGCGCGCGCATATATATATGAAACAACAACCTTTCATTATCATTAAATAAAACGTCTATTCAAAATCCATCTTATTGCAATAGAATATCGTCCCTCAACTTAAATTTGACCTAGGAATAACCGAAATAATCTATTATTTTTCCCCCTAAAACCACGCGCGGCCAGCAGCTTATGTAACGAGGAAACTTCCACAAACTTCCGAGGCAGATCACCTCATCTGACGTGAGAGTCAGCTGTCGTGTTTTGACCAATCAGAAGTTCAATTTAGTCGTACTTGGGCGAGAGAATTAGTTTCGTTCGCTCTTTTGTGTGTCCGTCCTATCAACATGTCGTAAATTACGATACGTTCCTTGATATATGTTGTGCTGTTTCAGCAGCCTTCGGATGGTTTTGAAAGATGACAGTCCTGTAATGAGCATAAACTGTATAAATAACGAACTGTAACTCCGTTTAGAGAAAACAATCCAACAACAAAAAGGATTATTACACCAACGGTTTGGATGTTTATGATTCTGCATGATGAAAGGATATGCCACGACCACCTGAAGAAATTGGTTTCAGTCCCTCCGGTCTATTTTTTCCCTCTTCATTTGCCTATATCCCCTGTAGTAAGACTACAACAAGACTGTCTGAGACTCTACGATTACTCATCCCTGATGTTCAAACACCACGCTTATTTCATTTTCATTATATATATATATATATATATATATATATATATATATATATATATATATATATATATATATATATATATATATATATATATATATATATATATATATATATATATATATATATATATATATATATATATATATATATATATATATATATATATATATATATATATAAATAGATAGATAGATAGATAGATAGATAAAACGGTAACCCCTCTCGCACCTATGGGTCCTTTCTATCTATTCATTTTTTGTGCATATGTAAGAAATAATGAAAGATTAGCGAAAAAAGGAACAATTATTGGCATCTGGGAGAGAGGGAACCCCGTAGAACACCTATGGTGCCTCCCCCTACTTCTGCATCGATTCATTTTTTGAGTATACGAATGAAATAATGAAAGAGTAGGAATAAAATAAAACGTTATATTAAATATAAAGGAAAAACTTTATGCCAAACGTTTCAAATGTGAGCTAATTATTTTAGGGGACTTAAGCAGAATTTTTCATTCCGAATATCCCACTGGATATCAAATGAAAGGAATAATTTCTTCCCTGCATAAAATAATTATGTTAATGAATAATCTACAGTTATTGTACTAATTTCATCTTTGTTTTCGTGAGGTGAATTAAAATATGCTGATCAATATCTCGTTTTATGATAACCGCTATAACTCTTTCCCGATAATATTAAGTCTTTTTCTTTCATTTACAGCAGACTTTTTCGGGAATTTTTTCTGGTAGAATCTTCAGCACCCAAAGTATAAAGTGATGTGATAACCATCTTGCAAGAGGTAAGTAATAACGCCGCCGTCCACACCCGAAGGTTATACGGCCTTTCAATAATAAAACTATTCATGCCGACGTTAATCCAACCCAACCGGGTCCCGAAGTTTTTCTTTTTGCAATTCGTTTACCTGTCTTTTTTTTTTAAATCTGAGGGGCTATCCACCTTCCCCTTGTGGGGGGAAGTGTATATTCATAAGTTCCTGCATAATATTCTTGATGTACCTTCTACAATAATAATCCGTAAATAATTTACTAGGGGCCCAATCTTGAAAGCCCAAAGGTAGGTTTTTTCGTGCTTCAGCCCATTTGCTACAATTGTATATACAGTGCTTTATAGTTTGTATATTGCCACACTCACAAAGATCTGTTTTAGAAAAAAATCTGTTTTGATAGACACCTATACAGCCATGTTCAGTTATTGCTTGATTAACAAGGAAATCTGCCGACAGTCTTTTCGTAGAAACTCTAGGGAATACCTCAAATACTTTCCTTTCTACACTGCTTCTCTCCCAATTTTCTTGCCATATATTTATGTAATAATTCTTAATTTTATTCTTAATCTGTTCTTTAGTTAATTTATAATTTCCTGTGATTTCATTCAGTGTTGTTGCTTGTTTAGCTGCTGCGTCTACCATCTCATTTTCATTAATGCCACAGTGGGCTTTAACCCAGTGTAAGTTTACTGCTATCTCATGACTTTCTATTAGGTTTTTTATATTTTCAATCCTATCTCCCTTAAAATAACATGCGCATATAGCTTGCAGTGTACTTCTAGAATCACTGTATATGTCGATTTCCTGTATTCCTTTACTTATAGCATCAGTGAAAAAGAGGTAAATTTGTGACCATGTTCATGTAAAAAAATCACTGTAGTACACGTACTTTTCGCTGTTTAAATACAAATATACGGCTACTATTCAATGCTAGATTGATCAAAATGTGAAAATCATAGTCGGTTCGATGTATGATACACTTTTTTGAAAAAAATATGTGTTTACTTAAAAATTATATATCATTGGGAAAAAGTTTCCAAGTAGAAGTAAGAAGGGATGAATCTTCAATATTCAAATGCATTATTACGTTCAGTGAATTCCATGAATAAGCCTCAGAAGGGAGAAAAAAAAAACTAAGAAAACAATAATCTCTAGTACTATAAATTTAATAATGACTTGCTTAACGTTGTTATGTTGAGGGGATAGAGATAGAAACATAAAACGGTTTATTCAAAAAAAATATTGAAGGAACTCATCATTTCAAGCAACCTACGCAGACGTTAAACTTATTAAATTTACAATTCCACAAACACATTTGAAATAAACAACGAAAATTAAGGTTGTTAAAAATAGCATAGGTAAAACAAAAACATGGCATTTTGCATTATTAAGAGTATGTAAATCACGCGCATGTGCACTGTTTCTATTTGTAAAATTAAGTACTTTTGATTTGTGTGATATTATATAAATATTCAAGCGGATAGAAGTTCCGTTTTGGAATACTAACAGGAAATCGTAAATCAGTGACGTTGATTTTAAACTTCCCATCTTTCAGTGTTATATTTTGTTGTTATTTAATTAGGTTTTAAAAGATTTGGGTTAGGTTAGTCTATCATAGAAGTTACTGGTGTTACCCTCATATTCTTAATGATTCTTCCAGTAATGCACCAGACAGGGAGCAATAAGGGTCTTCCAGGGTTGAATCTCTGCCGGCGAATATGCTCCCCCCCCCCAGTATTTAGAGTAGCAATCTCAGGGATGACACCTGTAATATTCGTACCCTCCTCCCATCCCTACAAATCCTACGGAGGGACTTTCTGGCCTATAGATTTAACACGCCCATACCTGTTGTAGATAAGTGATCGTTCATTAGCGCTTATCAGAACTCGGTACAGACTCCCAACTCGCTTATCTGGGATGTTACAGGCCTTACCCTCGTACTCATAGCATAAATCAATCGGTTCATGAGAAGAAATTAATTAGACAGTTCTCAGTTGATGTCTCTTCAACGTTGTCTCTCTTGCTCCTATTTCATAGCACAAAGGATCACCAAACAAACAAAATGTGAATATTAAATGAGAGTATCTCACGCATCACCGTCCAAAAGCTTCAGGCTAAAAAAAGTGACAAATTACATGATTACAAAATATATTTTACAAAAATATACATACTAATGAACCTACTGGCTGAAAACACGCACTTCGCTACGGAGTACATTCAAATTAAATACAACGGTCAATGTATGCAATTAATGTCAAAATAAATAAATAAATAAATAAATATATATATATATATATATATATATTTATTTATAATAAATACGACGATCAATGTATACAATTGATTAAAAAAAATTATAAAAAAAATCGTAAGGGTTATTTTTATAGACAAAATAATGTAGAAGAAAATATTCAAATTAAATGTAATAGGACATACTAAAGAGTATAGTATAGTTAATATAGTACAGTTTGAGGAACATAATTTCTTTTATTGTATTTTAATATTTTTTTGGATAATGTCCAATCGTCTGCCGCATTAGCAAAAAAAAAAATATTTTTTTTTTGTCTATTTAGTTGTTATGCACGTGACGATAAATTTATTGAAAGTACCAGAAAAGAAATCACGCGATCAGCATTTAATGAATTAAATTCTAAAGATTAATCTTTAAAAATTCACCAAAAATCAGAAAATGGTGGTAAAGATTCTCAAAAAGATCTCATTTTAAAGAAATTTTTATGGTCTTCCTCGTGATATAAATTTTATAACCCTCAAATTATTATTTTAAATGCAAACTTAAAAAAAGTTACTAAAACAGCTAAAAAATTTAATTTTAAAAATCTAAGAAGAATTTTTCAAAAATCTTTCTTAGTGCACCCCTACACTATAAGAAGAATCGCCATGCAAAATTTCAGACCTTTAGGTCCACCGGTTTGGTCTGTGCGATGTATGTTAGTCAGTCAGTCAGTCAGTGAGTCAGTCAGTTACGGAACTGTTTTATAAATATGTGATGACCCGAATGGTCACCTCTTGAAGAAACACAATCGAGGCCGAAATTTAATACAATTCCAAATCATAAGAACAACTGAAGTGTATTCCATGAAAACAGCAACATGTTACTCGCATCGAAGCCAACCCTCGTCTATCATAAAAGCGCCAAAATACAATTAGCTCAGAGAGGTTGCCAGAATTGGCGGAGGAAGTCAGTGTGTGGAAAGGCGAGGCGAGTAGAAAAAAAGGGTTACTAGAACAGAGATAAAGTTCAGAATGGGTGATTATAGGCTGTTAGTAATATTATCACACACACACACACACACACACATATATATATATATATATATATATATATATATATATATATACTAAACAAACTGACAGTTTCCCCAAATCGATCATTTTAAATACATGCTGCAAATACTTTCTTAATCTTATTTACAAAAATGTTTACAATAATATCACATATGTGAATAATATAATATGTATGCTATATTTTTGTAACTACGAGCAATAGTTTTTTTTTCTAATACTTCTCACATAACGTTTGAAAATTTGTAGAAAGCAGAAATATTATAAATCTTAGTCATTTTCCGTAATTTTTATTTTGAACTGCATTTTTCATTTGCATATTTTCAAAGACAACATTAGTTTAATGTTTACCCTACATAGATTTAAATATTTTATTGATAAAAAATAGCGTGTAAGTAACACGTTTTATTTAGACCGCTTACATTTTGTTAGTATATTTTAAAATATTATTGGTTTGACTTTCCCATTCGATATTTGTTTAGCATAATTATTAAAATTCCCCTGCCATGAAAATTTTACTTTTAATTTTACTTGCGCAGCCAATGTTATGTTAAGTTCAAGAAATACGCGTCACTTTATTCTGATATAAAGAAGAGCAGTATGGAATATAACAGGGAATGCAATCACATTGAATACAATTTCTTTGATGAATACTGCCACTTTGATGGAAAACTAGCCCTTTGATGAACAAATAATCTGGGAGATTAAAAATTATTATTTTTTTAGACAATGCATGAATCATTTATAACTACACGAACTTCGAGTAACACAAAACACTTTGAAGTAAATATATGTCACTTTATCTATATATATATAAAACAGTTCCGTAACTGACTGACGGACTGACTGACAGACAACGCTCAGACCAAACCGCTGGACATAAAGGGCTGAAACTTTGCATGGCGATTCTTCTTATAGTGTAGGGTTTGCACTAAGAGAGATTTTTAAAAATTCTTCTTAGATTTTTTAAATTAAATCTTTAAGCTGTGTTTGTAATATTCTTTAAAGTTTGCATTTAAAATAATAATCCGAGGGTTATAAAATTTATATCACGAGAAAGATCATAAAAATTCCTTTAAAATGAAATCTTTTCGAATCTTTACCTCCATTTTCCGATTTATGGTAAATTTTTAAAGATTAAGTTTTAGAATTTAATTTAATAAATGCTGATCACGTGATTTCTTTTTCTGGTACTATAAATTAATTTATCGTCACATGCATAACAACGAAATAGACAAAAAAAATATTTTTTTTCTTGCTAATGCGGCAGACGATTGGAAATTATCCAAAAAATTATTAAAATACAGTAAAAGATATGTTCCTCAAACTGTGCTATATTAACTGTTCTATATTCTTTAGTATGTTCTATTAGATTTACTTTAAATATTTTCTTCTACATTATTTTGTCTATAAAAATATCCCTTTACGATTTTTTTATACATATATTTTCTCGTTTTTTTACATCAATTGCATACATCGATCATTGTATTTTATACGAATATATTTATACATATTTTTGGATAAATTGCATGCATTGACCGTTGTATTTAATTTGAATGTACTCCGTAGGAAGTAGGGTGTTCAGCTAGTTCTGAGATAATGAAGAGCAGTATGGAATCTAACAGTAAATGCAATCACTTTGAATACAATTTTTTTTATGAATATTACCACTTTGATGGAAAACTAGCCCTTTGATGAAGAAATAATCTGGGAGATTAAAAATTATTATTTTTTAGACAATGCACGAATTTATTTATAACTGCACAAACTGCGAGTAACACAAAATACATTGAAGTAAATATATGTCACTTTATTTCGAGATAAAGAAGGGCAGTATGGAATATAACAGAAAATTCAACCATTTTGAATACAATTTTTTTGATGAACACAACCGTTTTGATGGAATACTAGAGAACAAATAATCTGGAGATAAAATTTATTAATTTTTTAGACATTGCACGCAATCATTTATAACTGCGACTAAACCCATACGTTATAAATAAATAACAAAACAAAACGAAAAAAATAATTATAAAATCAACATTTAATTCCATTAGGGAAGTACAAAGTAACTAATAATCAAAAGCAGATCAAACATAAACACAATAACAACTCTTGTGGAAAATATCCCCTATAGACTGTAGAGGGCGCTGCGAGTGTTGAGCGCAGATGAGTGTTTGACATCGTAGAGAGAGGTTGTATTGCGAGAGAGAGTACTCAAATTAATATGATTTTCGAAATGTAATGTATATAGCTGTACAAATTATGTATATAGTTAAATAATACAAGATTTAGAGAGAGTGTTTATTATCTGGAGAGTGATGTGAATTACTAAACAAGAACCACCTATAGAGATACTGAGTGAATGTTCATATATGGTATGATTTCCATAACTCTAGTTCCGAGGTTATAGAATAAGTTATATAACCTCGGAACTAGATGCATCAGCATTTCTAAAAAATCTGAAATACTCTTAACAAGCACGTGTGGTTATTCAGCACCATAACTATCCATAATCCATAAAAAAAAACTGTCCTCCAACCGTCGCTTTAACTAATACTATCTCCCGCTGACTTTCTCCATTTCTAAAGAAACTGTCTGTGGAGGCGTGGTTATGAAAATGCTTCCATTTTCATAATTTTCCCAAATCTACCCAAATTACTCTTACCCTAATTAATGTAAGATTTTGAGAAATATTTTTGAATAGGTGAACTATTCAATAACATCGCTGAATTTCTTCGATTCAGAAATTTAACAGTCATTTAAATTTATATTTTATAAGAAAAAAAAAAGAAAAAACGTGCTATTTTGTTGGTTATCAGGTATCTTATGCAAATAGAATATCTGAAAGTATTTAGATGCAAATTTGCAATTAGGATACTGACGCAACATTGATTTCCTGGCATTAGCTGAGTTCAAACCCCACCGTCGCGACATGCTGAGGAAATACTTCTTCTGTTCCTACGAGAGATGGCGCCACCTGTAAAAGATAACAAACGTGAAAGATGTGCGACTACAGAATTTGAAAGAGATTTGCTTAAACAAGTTCAACACTTTTTAGTTTCGGATTACTTGAATCAGATGGAGCTTAAAACGGAATTTATAAATTAGCTTATAAAATTCCTACTTTTATTATACAATCTGCTAGATAAATTTTACTAAAATTACGGATAACGTATTTCATTTTTCCATATCACGTTATAAATTTGTTCTGGGCAGAAAGTAGGACATATTTCATGTTAGTTTGTATTCTGGTATTATATTTATTTCTATACGAAAACAAAAGCTATGTCTTCATTAACTGGGATATAACTGAATTTTCAAGAGTCTAAAACATGAGGACCGAATATTCCTGGATCTGGACTGAGTATTCTTGAAAAGAGATATGTATTAAACATTGCACACATGAAGCATTCGAGATTACAAAGTTTATAATGCATGAGAGGTACATAAATTCTAAACTTTTCAATATCGCACGAAACACTACGTAATAATACACAGAAGTTTGTGTTCTGATGAACAATACACAGAAATGAAATGTAAAAACTGCGTGCGTGCATAAAAGTAAACCATGAAAGATAAACGTCATTAAAAGAGTTATCGAAATACGCGAGATGTGCGATTATCCTAAAAACACCTTTTTTTGATTAGTGATTCAAATGTATCTTACCCGAATAATTGTTATTTTTGTATGGTTTGGTTTTTTAAAAAATGCTTTTAGTGCTTTTAGGGCTTTAGTTCCCTCATGAATAGCATAAAATTCCTCATAAATTTAATTACATGCATATTCTTTAAATGGTTTAACCAATTTACCCATTGGGCACATTTCGGGTAATCTGTGACTTTAATTTTTGAAGTGAAACTTCTTTATCGGCGGTGAGGGGTAAATTTAGTCATTCATGTTGCTAGTTTGTGTTACGGAAGCGAGTTGCTGCACTTCCGGCCAAGAATGCGCCAAGTGGCGAGAAAAACTGTAAAAAACAAAGCGACACAAAGAGAAGCTACTATGCCTCCATATCTTGGGGGAAGCGAGAAGTAGCCAACCTTCTGGTAGCGCAATACATCAACCCTCTCTCCCCCGCAAAAGGAATTTTACTGATCAGAAATCTGGGTGCATCCTGAGCGCTAAAAGTAGGTTTTCGTTGAATAACTGGGGAGTCAAGGGACAGTGAGACTCAGCTGGGGAGTCAGGGACAGCGCTGGAGCTTTTACGTTAGTTGGTGAATAAATGATTTGGTGTTGATATTGTAGTAGTCTTATTACGTTGGCTCATCTAGAAGACAACAAACTCAATGGAATTTCCAAATGAAATAGTTTGTGAAGTTGATGTCCATCACCGCCATTGCTCTCAGACCATTATTTCTATTCAGAATACAAATTCTAAACGTCCAATTACAGCAGCAGAGCGTATGCGAGAGTCTAGTCCTGGAAAAAGAATAACATTCAGGCAGCGAGTGATGCTTCTTCAATTCCTCAAAAACGTCCAAAAACAGCAGCAGAACGTATGCAAGAGTACAGAGCCCGAAAAGAGAATAATATTCAGGCAGCGAGCGATGTTTCTGTTCCTCAAAAACGTCCAAAAACAGCAGCAGAGCGTATGCGAGAGTCCAGAGCCAGGAAAAAGAATCAAATTCAGGCAATGAGCGATGTTTTCTCAATTATTCATCATAAAAATGATAATATTATTAATGAAGCTAGTGATAACATTGAAAATGTGCCTGAATTTTCCGAATCCAGAAATTTAATGGAATATGAAAACGAAAGAGTAGTTAAAGTTGATGCCCATCACTCTCAAACCAATTCTTCTGCCCAATATATAAACGTTAACCGTCAAAACACAATAACAGAGCGTAACCAAGAATACAGATGTCAATAACAAAATTTTGCTGAATCAAGACTAATTCAAGAATTACAAAACGAAGATGCTATAGAGTTACTTTAGACGGATTTTCAACGTCATCGTCTCGCTCACGATGAATTTAAATAAAAATTTGTCGAAAATCCATTTGGTAATGCGTGTTCAGTTTGTGAAAGACTATGGTTTAAAAGGATTTACAATCTGCATCTCTTGATTATGAAGAAATTTTAAAAATAATAGTTTCACATCTCGATAGAAACAACATTGATGTATGTGACACGTGCAGACAATCTTTGAACAAGAAAAATATTCGTACGGTGGCTACTTATAATGGATTTAAATTTCCGAAAAAACCTGAACATTTAGCACCAATAGACTTAGTGTCAGAAAGGTTGATTTCTCCTCGAATTCCATTTATGCAAATTAGAAGGCTAAGACACGTTAACGGTCAATATGGTATTTGCGGTCAAGTAATTAATACTCCAGTATGTGTTAATTCAATGGTTAGTAGTCTTCCTAGAAATCTGGCTGATGATCACTGTATCAATGTGCATATTAAACGCAAAAAAATTCATAAGTTATTTGCACGGTATTATCAACAAAGGTACTATAAAAACTTGACTACAGTTTTTAATAAATTCACCAGTATATACTTTGAATGACATAAAAATTGATGAGTCCTTTTTTGAAGACAATAACTTTGACACTACACTTCAAGATGAAATAAGTGAACATATACCAATTGAAGAAAGTCTATTATCTCAGCAGCAAACATCGATGTGGAATGAAGAAAAGTATTTACGATTAGCTCCAGGAGAAAAAAACCTTCCACATAGTTTACTTTTTGATGAGCATGCGGAGGAATTGTCTTTTCCCTCAATTTCTTTACGTCAATTTCGTCAATTTCGAGATGGAATACATGTGACACCATATACGATTCCAAAAAGCAATGATATATAACCTGAAGAGGTTTCATTTCTTACGCGTGTACACTGATACACACACCTTTTTTTTTTAAGGACCGAAAATTGATTTAAATGAACAATACACAGCAAGGGTGACCAAACTTCGCCTCCCGAGCTGTACGAGACTCTTTTCACTTCTTGAGTTCTTGATCTTGGGGTTCTTATTTCTTTAAGTTGCTACATTTACGCTGATAAAAAGTAATCAACGTTCATTGTAGATAAACCAACATTTAATGGATTGCTACGAACTGCAACAACTCAATATATGCCCGATTTGAATACTTTGGCAAAACAACTGATGGGAAAAATAATTCTTAAATCTATTAAAACTATTTAAGAATTTAGAAATTTTAACTATTCTAACAGATGGAGAAGGATATATTTAACATATGCATATTAGAGAAAACAACGCTTAAACTTTCATATCCAGTGTGTGTGTGTGTATGTGTGTGTCTGTCTTGTTTTCTTGTCACCAGATGGCGGCACTATTCAAATAACAAATTGGCGTATTTTGTGACGTGCATAGGTAACGTCAGATTGATCTATATATACTCGTATAAAACAGTTCTGTACATGACTGATTGACTAACATACAACGCACCGACCAAACCGCTAGACCGAAAGGGCTGAAATTTTGCATGGCGATTCTTCTTATAGTGTAGGGGTGCACTAAGAAAGATTTTTGAAAAATTCTTCTTGGATTTTTTTTAATTAAATTTTTAAGCTGTTTTTGTTACTTTTTTAAAGTTTCCATTTAAAATAATAATTTGAGGGTTATAAAATTTATATTACAAGAAAGATCATAAAAATTCCTTTAAAATGAAATCTTTTTCGAATCTTTACTTCCATTTTCTGATTTTTGGTGAATTTTTAAATATTAATTTTTAGAATTTAATTCATTAAATGCCGATCACGTGATTTCTTTTTCTGGTACTTTAAATTAATTTATCGTCACGTTCATAGCAACGAAATATGCGGCAGATTGGAAATTATCCAAAAAATATTAAAATACAGTAAAAGATATGTTCCTCAAACTGTACTATATTAACTATACTATATTCATTAGTATGTTGTATTAGATTTAATTTGAATATTTTCTTCTACATTATTTTGTCTATAAAAATATCCCTTCCGATTTTTTTATAAATATATTTTTTCGTTTTTTTTTTACATCAAATGCATACATTGATCGTTGTATTTATTATAAATATATTTAAACATATTTTTGGCATTAATTGCATACATTGACCGTTGTACTTAATTTGAATGTACTCCGTAGCGAAGTACGGGTCTTCAGCTAGTTTTCTTATAAAGGTGTGAGACCAGACGATGGCAGAAACGCTGGGGCACTCTCACTAAATGACAAGGGCGCTGTTATTCAGCCCCACAGCCTGTTGGTTCGAATGCCGTAGTTGATATGGATGCTTGAGGCCAATAGAAATCGACTTTGAACTTTAGGTCCCTGACTAATACGTCCTACCGTTGCAAAATATTTCACTATCGCTCTCCAGCAAACTGAATGGCCTGACGAAAGCAGATATACCTATTTTCGAGTCTTATAAATGAAAAAAAGTGATTTTAAAGTTTTGCTAGAGAACTAAAAATCGAACAATCTTCAGATAACAATGAAGAGGTTGAAAGTATTGAAAAAGATATTTATTTTATGATTCGCATGCATCACAAACTAATCCACCTGCGATCTGTGAGAAAAGCATGTTTGACGAGTAACTGTTTTTTGGAACGAAGTTCTTAAAATATATTGGAACGAATTGCTTGATATATATATATATATATATACAGTCGAACCTCCATATATCGAACTTCCCTATATCGAAATTTTCTATATATCGAACTCTTAGCAAATCTCCCTGTTCATTACATAGAAAAACTGTTTCTATATATCGAAAAAATCTCTATATATCGAAATTTTTTTCACGACATATTGGGAGATTTTATTCCAATTTAGAATAAAATCTCCCAATTTTTGGCGTTTGAAACAATACTTCGTGGACCCCTGATAAAGTTTTTAATGGACTGAATAAATGCGAGCATTTCTTTGATGAACTTTCCGCAAAACTGGCTGTTTAGCAAGATATTCGTAGTTTTTTTTAAGAGAATGTAACTGTGAACACTGTAACCACTGTCTAGATTACTGTTTTTTTAAAGGTATATAGTACTCACTAAATCTTTCATATTAATTCATTTTTAGTTAACTTTCATTTAATGTGATTCGCATAAAAATTGGAAATGGAGATTCGTATACGAAAATTAGCTTTAATTTTAATATTTTAGGAGAATTATGATAAAACTAAGATCAATTCTATATATCGAAATTTCTATATATCGAATTTTTTCCGGCATTTTGCTACTTCGATATATGGAGGTTCGACTGTATATATATATATATATATATATATATATATATATATATATATATATATATATATATACATCATTCATCTAAAGTTTGCAAATACTATAGTCATATGCATGGCGCATCCTAGCAGCTAACACAAAAAGAACAAAAACACAGGTGCATGACAGGTGGTCAGATTCCGGATCTCAACGGCCCCCGCCACTAACGTCCGAGAGGAAAGACGTGTGGCATAGACTTGAAGCCGTATGGAATGACTTGCCCGTAACCCTCATCCGAGCCCAGTTCAACTCGATGAGAGCCGCTTTAGCTGCAGCTGTGTGTACTAATTTCGGACTCTGTATACCCCCAAATTGCCTACATATTTAATCTTCTTCTTACTATGCTGTATACGTGCAATAGTAAAGTTAAATTATTTGCTTCCCTTCCTGGTGTTGCAATTTTATTGGCCAGCAGTGTATGCAATATATATATATATATATATATATATATATATATATATATATATTCAGGGTGTCCGTAATTAAAGTCCCACTGTCAAAAGGCTGTGAAAAAGAACCACTGGTCAGAATAACTTCAAATTTAAACTGAATATACAGGAAGAAGGGGAAACGATTTGGCATAATAATAAAAAGTTTCCAAAATGTTACAGCGCCATCTATTGATACATTTTGGAACTTTTTTCTATTATGCCTAATCGTTTCCCCCTTCATCTAGTATATTCAGTTCAAATTTGAAGTCATTCTGACCAGTGGTTCTTTTTTTGCAGCCTTTTGAAAGTCGGACTTTAATTATGGACACCCTGTATATATATATATATATATAAAAGACAAAGTTGAAAGTAAAAACCAGTATGAGCTCTAAAACTACTTGCAGCCAGGAACTAAAAACATGAAAAGATAAGTATTAAATAGGTATTAGACAGCATCTCTTCATCAGCGGTGCCGATACTGTCTAAAAACCAATGGATTCTTTCTGTTAAGTATGATCTAAACAATAAACATACTTAGACACCGTACAATCCATTAGAAACAGAAGAATTGAATAAGTAGTTAGTTAATCAAATAACTCCAAGCCTGGCGCTAGACAGAGTAGAAGTTAAGAATAGGAAACCGCTAGAAGACTGACGTCCCAAAACTTGCAACCATGGAGCAAATGGAAACACAGAAGGAGACTTACTATGGAGACTGTGTTATAGGACAATTATACCTATATTAAATTAGTTTTTTATTATTACTAAGAGTTATATATTATTATTTATTATTTAATATTATTTTTACTTAAGAATTTAATTATTATTATTAATTAATTTTAATTTTTAGTAGTTATTTTGACTAATTAATCTTATAATTATATATATACAGTCGGACGTCCATTTAACGAAGTCACTAAATCCCGAAAAAAAGTTCGTTATATGGAAAATTCGTTAAATAGAGACTTACCTTTTAAAATACTTTAAACTACGCAAGACAGATTTTAAATTCATAAACACTAAATGTTATTAATAAAAGTAATTAATCACACCTTTATTTTGTAAATTAATGTCTATTTGTTTTATATATCTTACCCATCAAACAGAAATCTTGAAGGAACAAGAATAATACAAAACATTGTCCGGGAATACACTGTATTTTCAATAAAAAAATTATATTAAAATTAAGGAATTTTAATGACATTATCGCATTTATTATACCAAGTAATTTTAAGCTTACATTACCACATGCGTCCTTACATTTAATTACTGGGAAAGTGTTAATTTTGTCTGAGTTTTTTGTTTGAAAAAGTGTTTTCTCTCATAATACGTCTCGCATCTTTGCAATACACCAAAAACCCCTTCAGGCGTATTTTCTTCAAACTGTAATCCGCGTCGGAACGTGTTAAAAGAAAGTTAATGTGTGAAATGTGTTAAAAGAAAGAATTAGTTTGAAATGTTCAGAAATATTTTGAGAAATATGGAAAAAAAAATATTGGATCACAAGAAAAAGTTCGTTAAATGGAGAATGTACTTCGCTATTTGGAGGTTATTTTACGAAGAAATTCGCAAAATGTTCTTGGTTCCAAGGAAAAGTTCGCAAAATAGAGGTTCGTTAAATAGAGGTCCGACTGTATATATATACATATTGATTTTCAAACATTCATCTCAATGAAAATGTGTATTATTAAGTACATATAATGAACATGTATTCCTCTAAGAAATACATTTGTTACCGAAAATATCGATTGCAAGATTCCTACAAAAATTTTCTACAATGAATTTTTTTTTAACTCTAACTTCAGTTCAAGAAAATCGAAGCTCATAATTCGAAAACAAAAAGAACATTCACTGTTAATTTACATCACGCTTTTAAACGACCTTCCTGACATTAAAAATTGGAATTAAAGAGGTCACAATAAAAAACTAACCAATTAAAATTGATAATAATTTAATTTCTCAATTAGATAAAACAAATTAGCCCTCTTTATCGCTTCAATTTTGATTAAATTAAAAATGAAAATACTGAGACACTTAATTGAGACTAATTATAAAGATTAGATTATATGAATGCAATAGCAAATTTTAGAAGCTTTTTCAAGTGAACAAATTACGACCCATATAAAATTTAATTACAGGGATTTTCTTTGGACTCAAACTATGGCATTTCATGTTGTAGATACATAATTAAAATACTTAATCTCCCAAAGATTTGAATTTGCATTTATAATTAAATATATTTGTTTTCTTTCTAAAGAATCCTAATTAGAAATGACTTTCATTAAATAATTTCGAATTTTTTGGGATCATATTTAATTTGAATACTGAACGGAAATTCTTTTCAGAATGGGGACAAAATGAATCAGTCTCTGCAGTCTATACTTATGTCCTTAGTTTAGTGAAATATTGAATTTCGATTTCTGCGCTGCATGAACTTTCAAGTAGAACTAATCAAATAAATTTACACTAATCTTCAAAGAATGATTAAAACTATACTGCGTAATTGATTTCGATTATAATTATTCATATATATATATATATATATATATATATATATATATATATATATACAGTGGACGCTCGTTAATTCGAACTCGGTTAATTCGAACTTTCGGTTAATTCGAACTAATTCAAAAGTCCCAAAAAACTTGTATTGGAGTTAATGTTAGAAAAATCTCATTAATTCGAACTAAATTTTTATCACTTCGGTTAATTCGAACTAAAAATTTGACAAAAAAAAAATTCTTTTTCCTCGTTTAATGGAAAAAATACACATTGTATTTATTATTTTGTGTGTCAAAATTTCTTTTCTGTGTAAAGAGGCACATGTCTGCATTCCTAGACTATTGCATGTCCGCTAAACGTTAGTAGCTATTGTCCTTATTAGTGCTAAACGGAAAAAGCAATTTTCCTTTATTTGGATCGATTTTCTTAGAATTTCAGAAAAACTAGTCTTTACTACAAATTCTAGAGAGCTGCGTCAGTTATAACTGCAGTGCAGACAAGTTAACGTGGTCTAGTTTTTCTTACTCATTGTGTGGTGTGAACGTGTAAAAGTTGAGGATGTCTACACGTGGAAAGTACAAAACCCTAACTTTGGAGACAAAGGTAGAAATTTTAAAGAAAGTAGAGAATGGCGAATGTAAAACGAAGTTAGCAGCTGACTATGGAATTTAAAAAAATGCCTTGTCAACTAATTTTAAAACAAGGAGTCAATTTTAGATTCATCGGAAAAATCAAAATTTGCTAGAGGAATGAAACGCATGGGAAATGCGTCCCAAGAAGTTCTAGAAAAAGCTCTACTGCTATGGTTCTAGGATGTTAGATCTCGAAATTTTCCGATAAATGGACCCCTAGTGCTGACGAAGGCTGATGAATTGGCAAGTCGAGTGGGTATTGAAGATTTTAAATGCAGTGATGGATGGCTTTCTCGATTTAAGTCAAGGCACAATATTTCTTATCAAACTGTATGTGGTCAAAGCTTTGATGTAAACGAAGACGTATGCACTAATTTCGGTAGGAAACTGCCAGGGCTTTTCTCTACTTACCTGCCGAAAGATATTTTTAATGCGGCTATAATGGACAAAGCCATAATGGACTCTATTAAAACTCTGAAAGCATTTATTCAGATGGAACCTTCCTCTGAAAATGAATTGAAATGTTTACTTCAAATCGAGAAGCTGGCTGAACAATGTAGGCATCATAAACAAAACCAAACATCCATTTTACAGTTTTTCCCCAAAGTGTAATTCATATTTTTAATAAAAGTTTACTTTATACTGCAAATCTTCTGCTTCATTTTATGATTAAAGTAAGTTGGATTGCTTTTTAATATGTTTAACTTTAGATAACATAGTATAATATATTTTCTGGGGTTATACATACTAGGAGATTTTCTTCTTCGGTGATACACATTTAAAGTTATATATTTTGTCTTAACATCGGATAATTCGAACTTTTTTCTGAGAACCTTTGAGTTCGAATTAACGAGCGTCCACTGTATATATATATATATATATATATATATATATATATATATATATATATATATATATATATATATATATATATATATATATATATATACATATGATGAAAACATAACCACTAAACCTCATCCTAAGACTGTTCGAACGTAGGTAAATATCAAGAAAGTGAAGTCTCTGATCCTAAAAGAAAATCCGCCGACTCAAAGATCCATTGAATCGAAACTAGGAATGTCTTCTGACACTGTAAGTAAAATCATTCATAAACATTTGAAGTTAAATAAGACTTTTAAACCTAATGTTCATCTGCTTTTGCCAAAGCATATTGCTGAAAGAGAAACAAACTGTAGAAAATTGTATTAAAAACACTTAGCTGCTGAAAAATGGAAACTTTTGGTATTACTCGTTGAGGCATGGGTGTACTTAAGTGACTGTAATATAAAACGATCAATTTTCTATTGCTCAACGGACGGAAATGACCGTACGAAATGGCTTCGTCAGTGTACAGAAAAGTTTCAAAAGGTATTCATGATAGTTGCAGGATTTTGTTACAACGACAAATTAAAAATTTAAAAAGTCTCAGATAAAGTCAAAGATAATTCTCTCTACTATCAGCAGAATATTTTAGAACCAATTTTTGAAGAAGAAATTCCAGCCTTATACGAAAATGGTATTGATGAATTTGAGATTCATATGGACAAAGCCTCTAGTCACTTGTCTAAATCAACTGCCGATTATTTAGCAAAGAAAAAACAGAAACAGGAATAAAGTGTATCCCATTTAATGAAATATCTATAAAATCCCCTGACACTTCTCCAATGGACTTTTGCGCTTTCTGTTTATTAAAACCAGCCTTATGAAAACGGCATCCAAAAACACTGAACGAACTTTGGAAAACGGTCCAAGAGGAATGGGGTAAAATTGACATGATAGTACTAAGCAAAAATTTACTTTCATGGAAAATTCGAGCTAGAGTTATTGTCAAGAACCATGGCTATCAGATTGAAGCAAATCACCGCATAAAATACGGCATTTATACATAAAACTTAACTATAAAAATCGTTTCCATAAAGTGCGAACGACATTCTGTATATATATATATATATATATATATATATATATATATGAAATATCATAACAATAGACACCGTTGGAACAGCTGATACTGGAACATCTGTAAAGGAATTCTTGGGATGCAGTAAACAGGTGACTGAATTAGCACAGATTTATTTGTCGTTTATTACGCAGTTCCCCATAGGAAGGGAGCTAGACCGTGTGACATATTATATGATCAAACATTATCAGGAAGAGACCGGCTTTTAGCCTTGTTCACATTTTTATATCGGGAATATACAGAAGAATTGGTGTAAGCGTTAATCCCTATGACGCTATGTTACGTCATGGACTAGGGCGTGTCCGATGATTCTTATTGGCTCAGTCTCCCTATAGAAAGGCTGTTTTAAGTCTATGAGGATATTTCTCTCTCTATAGGGGAAAGAAAGGATTAAGTACTGCAAACTTTAAGAGCTATTACATCATCATTAGAAATAGAATAAATTATGTTTTACAGGAATATGGACAAGTCAGATAATTAATATAAAAATTATTTTTATATTACATATACAGTGGAATCTCGATCCATCGTTTTCGGATCCATCGTTTTTCCGTATGTGTCGTTCATTTTATCCAGTCCCAATGATCATATTGCTTTGTTATGTTTCCGCATCTATCGTTTTCCCGCATTTATCGTTCATTTCAATGGATCCCTTGAAAGACGATAGATCGAGATTCCACTGTATATATATATATATATATATATGTATATATATATATATATATATGTGTGTGTGTGTGTGTGTGTGTGTGTGTGTGTGTGTGTAAGTAAGTAAGTAAGTAAGTAAGTAAGTAAGTAAATAACAAGAAAACGCGTCAACCTAAATTACTTTCAAAGCACAACCCCCTTTCGAAATTGTAACCAAAAAATAATGTTAGTTGTAATTTATATTATCCCTGCAGATCATTAAGCAGGCATGTGAAATATCTGAACTCAATAACATCCCCATGTATCTCGCCGAGCCATATTAAATTTGTGTACAATAAATAAGACATGTTTTCAAATTCTTCCTTTAAGGTAAAACCAGCGAGCGTGATTCAGTTATTAGTCAAGACCACGCGGATTTTCGTCATACAACGCGCGTGAGCTAGCAAATTAATCCCCGGGAAAATCACGACGTTGAGCATCATGCAACTAAATTTGACCAATTAAGTAACTCCCAGCCCTGGTGCCCAGATCAAAAATAGTCATTTGAAAATGGTTTGAACAGAAGACTCTTCCTCTCTTTCTCTCTTCTAACTTAACTCTGTCATGTAAGCACTGCTGTTTTTGCGTCCCGTCTTGTTGTGAACGTCCCATCACTGCTGATTATGTAAGGGGACGGCACTTCTCCTCACTCCCAACGACTTATATATATATATATATATATATATATATATATATAATTTCCCAATGACTATATATATATATATAAAAATATTCATACACACATATATATATATATATATATATATATATATATATATATATATATATATATATATATATATATATATATACAGGGTGTCTACAAATTAGTTGGGCATAAAAAATGATTTATTGAATGTGATTTACAGGAAGAAATTTAAAGTACATATTGTTGTAAGATACAGAAATAGTCCACGTTTACCATTCTCCCAAATGTTCGATGTCACTTCCTTTTGCTACTCTGCAAATGTCCCATCGGTAAATGAGTTCTTGCCACAGATTTGTCAGCATGTTTCCGTCGATCAAATTAATTGCAGTGCAGATTCTCGATTTTAGTTCAGGAATGGATGCAGGAAGTGGCGGATTGCACACTTGATTCAAAATTTCGTCGTACTTGCGCAGCAGAATGACTTTCATGAAACCAAGGACAGCATTTCGCTTTTTCAACACCGTTGTACGTCTGCATTATCGTGATGGCGAACAAGAATAATTACCGCTTGTTAAAAGATAGAATCCGATAGGACACCTAAAGCCATCTATGAATAAACATCTAGGAAATATTACTACTAGTCTGACTTTAAACGAGTTAATTTCATTTAACATTTCGGAATTTCTTAACTTACGAAATTGCCCAACTAATTTGTAGACCCCCTGTTCATATATATATATACAGAGGCTGTTCACACAATTTTTTAGACGATGTATATTGTATTCACAAAACTAAATTACATAAAATTCTTGTGTTTTAAATGTTCTATTTGAAATCCCTTATTCTGAACTATCTTTCGACACCGCAATTTCCAGGATAATAATGCCTTTTGAAGTGTCAGAAGAGGTATTCTATCCCATTCCTCCTGAACAGCTTTCCAGAGTCCTGTAAGGGTTTTGGGACGACGTTTGGATAATGCAGATTTTAAAAGTCCGAAAGCACAAAAATCCATAGGTGATACATCGGAAGATTTAGTAGGGATATCAGTGAAGGGTATGGCCTTGATACCAGTTTTTTTGTTCCATTTCTTTTAGGAAATTTACAGTGGATTTTGATGTGTGACTGCTAGCTTTGTCCTGATGGAGTCTCACAGATTGATGGCACTGTGGGTAAAGCGATGGTATTTCATTCAGAAAAATTGGCGATAAAATATGTTCCTGATAGTATTTGGAGTTAATCTTGACATTTCTTTCCAGTCTCTTTATTTTTAACTTATTAGAACTTCTCTTTATTAGAACTTCTCTTTATTAGAAACTGCAGAATACATACCTGCAAGTTTGTGATTGTTAATAGTTACAGGGTGTCTCAAAATTTGAGGTTGAACTTCTTGAAAGCAGGTTTCAATGGAAGAAAAACATCGATATTAGTTTATAAAGAAAATTGATTCTCTAACTACGAGTAATTGTTTAAAAAGTAGACGTCAAAACCCAGGATTCAGTCGGCCGTTCTTATCTAGACCAATTTGTTCCCACTGTCCATTAGTTGTAATGATCTGTGATCGAAACTAATATTTTTCTCGAAAACTATGTATACACAGGGAAAAATTATTTTTCTTCTACTTAAATTCCTTGTAGAACTCTTTGAACGACTGAATGAACGTCAGACAGAAACAGTAAATAGCTACAAACGCAAATTTAATCTGGCCATAGGACTGAAATTCATTCTATGGAATTGTTTGTGCAACGAAGATTCTTTCCTCTTTCAAATGTACAATTTTCGAATTAATTATTCGTGTTTCGATCACTAGATAAAGAAACTCTTTCAGACAAATTAGGGAATTCCCACTGAAATGGGAAAATGATTCTAAAAAGTTTGAAGAATGCAACTCTATTCTTTACCTCAAGGAGAGTCAAATTTTGGGCATTAGGTTTTTGAATTTTCATTAAAATTTCATTCTCTGCACCCTACCAGTATCGAAATTTCGGAAAAATTTCGATTTTTGTCTTTTCACATACCACATACTTTCGACTACATTCTGATAAAATTTCAGACTGATACTGCATATAGAAGTATAATTACGGTTGATTTAAAAAACATCTGTTATCACGTTGTCCCTTTAAATGCAACACCCACCTCTTTATTTACAAGTCTCTCAGTCAATTTCTTGCTGCATTTCCCCCTTGGTTGACTCCATGTTTTTAAAAATACGCAGATAAGAAGAGGAAGCATTGCTGCATTCAGTTTGGCTGTATTTGTAACTGATAACGTTGTTTATTTATTTGAATTAAAAACAAGCGTTTTACTCGTTGCTTTATTTGTATCAAATTTCTACTTTTTGTGAATTATTGTCTACTTTATTGTCTTTTTCAAGACAATATTACATTTTATTTTGTATCTAAACGTGATACTTATCGCTTTTATTAATTATAATTGATAAATATGCCTTTGAAGTGCAAAAAATCTGAAAAAGTTTTACATATGATCAATACAGGTTGGTGTGGTAAGAAACTTCTTGAAAGAAATACATCCGTTTTAGTTCCAAGTAATAATGACGACAGCAAAATATTTCTTTTTCGAATAAATTTGAAGCAGATTCCAGTGATGAATACATTATTGTCAGTTTAAAAAAACTAATGAATTTGAAACTCTAAAGTGCTCAACATGTGAACAGAAAACTTTAGTTTTGCAATCTTGTGGTAAAGTTGGGTTTTCAACTAATTTAAATATGAATTGCAAAGCCTGCAATCAGGAAACTGCATCTGTGAATACTTCATATACATCAACAGAAAATAATACATCAGATGTAAGTCTGCGAATTACAGAGGCTTTTTTGCATATTGGTAAATGTTACTCTGCTATAGAAAAATTTTGCATGGTGATGAATATGGCTCAATTTTCTTCTGCAACTTTTTCTGAGTGTTTAAATAAACTAAATGAAGCATAATCATTTGCCTGGAAAAATATTTTCACAGAAGTCAAAGAAGTGAAAATTGCCCATGGTTTGGATCTTTGGATCACAAAATCATGTCTGTGACTTAGCTATATCATTTGATGGAATAGGGCTTTCTCGTGGCCATACATCATTGATTGGGGTAGGGTGTGTTATTGATATTTTAACAGGTTATGTCATTGATTTTGAAGTTATGAGTAAAATATGTCTATTATATAATGGGGATAAAAGGGAACTAGATTAACATAGTGCTGAATTTGTGATATGTAGGTCATAAACCTGTGTGTGAGGAGCTAAACCATAGCGAATCTTCAGCTTCGCTGGAAATGGAAGCTACTTCAATTATATGAAAACGTTCCTTTGATTATGAATTTCGATATACCACTTTATTATCAGATGGTGATACAAAAACATTTAATTATTTATTAGACCAGCATATATATAGTGAAAAGATGTTATGCTAAAAAAGGAAGAATGGTCCAGGTTGCTTCTAAGATTTTTATGTGAAGGAAAATAATTTAATTGTTTGCCATTCTGCATTTGTATATACAATTTTATTTTTATATCCAACTGTAACGGACTGTTTTCTCCCCTACCCCACACACAAATAGACTCTTCTTTTCCCCAGTCTATTATCTTCCTTAACCCCAGTTTATCATCCAAATTCAAATCCTGTTTAAAGGAGGAATAGGGATCTTAAGACCCGTTTAGCCATGTTAGTTGGGGATGATCACAGTACCTGGAGTGAGAAGCTACCAATCATTAGATTTGCCCTTAACACAGCAAAATCTGATTCCACCGGATAGACTGCTGCATATCTCATGTTTGATCGAGAGCTACGTACTACCGACGATATTCGTGAGAATACTCCGTATTTAAAGAAATTCGCCAATTTAATTAAGCAAGATAGAGATCGAATAGAGGAAAGGTCAGACCATCACAAACATTATGCAGACAAAAGATTTACAAAGGCTCCTTCCCTGAAATAAGGTGACTGTTTGGGGTCTGAATGGGGTCAAACAAAGTGAAGTCTGGGTTACAACTCACCCCCATAGTACCTCTGACAAAAACCGTACTTCCAAGATCATGCCAAGGCGGGATGGCTCTTATGCAATTCTATCACATAGATCACCAGTATCTTATACGCTGCTCAAAAAAATTAGGGGAGCAAGCAAAGAAGTTAAGAAAACCGTGTGAGACAGCCACATATTGGCATAAAATGGATAGTACACGCGTATCAATGCACAATACAGAAAAAAAGACGTAAAAAAATTTGTAATTTAGCTTTAATTCATTGAAAATATGGAAAAAACATGAAAAGATGATTTAGGGCAACAATTTGGTTACATGTAAACGATAAAAAAAGTATTGTTTAGAAAATATGCAAGATTTTTAATATGGCGTGTGGTCTCCTCGAACAGCTAAGACTGCTGCACACCTGTTTTCCATGGATGCGATGATGTTATCGATAAGACTGGGGGAATACTGTTCCACTCCTCAAGAAGTGCAATCTCCAAGTCCCGGAGAGTAAAAGGAGGCCTTGGTCTCGAAGGAATGCGTCGTCCCAGCATGTCCCAAACATGATCGATTGGATTCTGGTCAGGAGAGCACGCTGGCTATTCCATACGCTGTATTGTCTGTATTGTTTCAGCTTTAAGCATTTTCTCCACAAGACGAGCTGTATGCTGTCTGGCATTATCATGCTGGAAAACAAAGGAATCTCCAATGGATGCAACGTAAGGTATGACATGAGGTCTCAGTATCTCGTCTGCATACCTTCGGGCCGTCAAAGTACCATTCCGAATGATATGCAGGTCCGTACGTCCACCTATGCTGATTCCATCCCATACCATAAAACCAGCTCTTCTGTATTGTGACCTTTCACGAACGAATGTGGGGTTATTTCGAGTGCCCCTTTCCCTCCATACCCAAACACGTCAGGTGTCACACTCCAGACTGAATCAGGACTCGTCTGTAAGCAGCACTTGGCTCCAATCATGTTGCTCCCAATCTCGATGTTCAGCAGCCCATCTTCTTCGGGCCGCACGGTGGCGTGAGTTCAACGGAATGCAGACCATTGGCCTACGTGCATAGAGAGTTCCCTTATGAAGCCTATTACGTACTGTTTGTCTGGACACCCTTCGTCCTGTTGCCAAGAGCAACTGTCTTTGCAGCTGAGTAGCATTGTCTGTTCTGTTTCGACGAGCTGTTAACAGTATATACCGGTCATTAGATGTTGTAGTGGCGCGTGGCCGACTTTGCCCTGGTCGACGTCTAACATTCCCTGTTTCTTGGAATCGATTCCACGGCCTTGCAACGACACTTCTGGCGACTCCAACAGCGTCCGCGACACTACGTTGTGTTTGCGCGGATTCAAGTCTGCCTATAATACGCCATGCCATGGATTCCGGTAAATCACGTTGTTGAGACATTTTCAAGTCACCTTTTCTCAAAAAGAATAACTGAGCAATCGAATTTCACAGTTAAGGCAGTGAAACAGACGTTTCTGCAATATCCCGATTTCCGCCCTTATGTTCTTTTTCCGGTTTTTGACGTCATGAACTTTGATTTGCATATGAAGTTTTCTTCTTCTGTTTCCTGCTACGCCTTAAATTATAGATGATTTATTTTATGTCACTTATCGTGTAAGTATTTGCGTAATTTCGTTAAAACCATGTGCTCCCCTAATTGTTTTGAGCAGTAATCCTCTCTCTCCCATAGGCAACTATCATGTTTCTGCTCTGAGAACATATGAAGGACAACACCTTGCTCCCATGCATCCAATCCGGAGCGGAGGTCGACAAATTCAGCAAAGTAACACCAAAATTCATTCCCCGAAATACAGACTACAGGGACATGCTGTGCCAACCAGGAAACAGCCGCCTCGAGAAGCCAAATGTATGATGAGGACATCTTAAACATCTTGAGGAAGACTGTTTTCTTCCCTCCCCCACACACAAATAGACTCTTCTTTTCAGCACCTGCGATGTCACGTGACCATGTTTCCGGTGTTAATTCGTTCCTCTTATGTATCAACAGGTAGAGTGCTCTGTTATGTCATGCTAATAAAAGTTCGAGTGTTTAAATGTACGTTATTTGACATTCTTATTATGTGGACATTACTTTATTCTAAACTTTAAAAAACCCCGATATGATTTTGGACTAGAATGTTACAACCTGGCATTATTTTATTTTCAATCAAAGTGTAATAAGTTTAATTTACAGCAATATTAACTCATAATAATATTTTTTATCTATTTACATCCAATCTTTAAAAAAAGTACAAATTTCTTCAATTATAACTTTTTGCTTGTACTCAGTTAAAAGTCTATAATTATTAGTAAAATAAGAATACATAACCTCTTTAACAGTTTTTACAGTTGTTTATGCATATTGGTAATTTGCATAACACTATAGCTAATTTGCACCAACATTATGGCTATTAGAGTATGGATAAAAAAGATTTTTCTTAAAAATGATAATTTAACAAAGTTATGAGCAAATAAAATCTTTAAACGCGTTTATCTCATTTTAGGTTTTTTCAGATTTTTCATGTCTTCAAAATGCTAAGGCATTTTTAAATATACATGAAAGTGTTTGAAATGTTTTTGTTTGCACATCATACTATAAGTAAGAGATTGAAATAGCGGATTTTTAATATTTTGATAACTTTTTTTTTAATAATATGTACAAAAACTAGTCATTTTTACTGCCTTTTTCCACTTGTATATAGTTATTATTTTTTTCTCTAAAACTATTGCTATTAAAAAAATCCGCTATTTAAATCTGTTTAAACTATTATTACTGACCTGAAATAAAAAAATCACGTGAAAAATTTTAAAAATAAAATACTAGTGGTGTTTTGAAATCGGTGGTTAAAATTGAACTTTTTTTAAATTTTGCGAAAAATTTTTTATTTTTGAAACTTTTTTGGATTAAATTGTTCGTATTTAACATTTACATAATAATATCCAAAATTTTTTTTTTTAAAGTTGTCATTTTTTTTTTGTCTTGGGTACCGAGTCCCCTTAAAGATTTGTCCCTTTACTTTTTTCTTTATCGGCAAGCGTCTTCGAGAAATTCAACTTTAATGTTTAGGAGTCCTTTCTCAAACACCTCCATCTATTAAAAAAGAAAAATTGTTTATAATATAACAATCACAAATTTGCAGACGTTTCGATCTATTGAAAAGGAAAGAATTGTTTACACCAGGGGTCCCCAACCCTATGCCCGCCGATCATTTTACGTGTGCCCACCGCTGTGCGACCACGATAAAAATATTTCAGTTTTCAATAAAATGCTATGTAAAAGTTTTTAATGATTAACCACACAAAAGTAGAAATGGCGTTTTTTATAAAGAATTTTTATACTTTGTAGATTTTGTATGCATTATTTAGTAATAATTTATTTTACGCAAGAATATTAACAATTAATTTTTTATGTTTAATTATATTTTTGGAATTATATATATATATATATTTTGTATAATATGTGTATGTATTATTAACTATGTCCAACTATAAATTTCCTTTGAAAAAATAAATGGTGCCCGCCGTCCGGCCGGTATTCTAGAATGTGCTCTTAGGTACAAAAAGGTTGGGGACCCCTTGTTTACACTATAAAATTCCCGAATACGGTAGACTTTGCAAGATTTAGGTTCAGGTTTAGGTTTGGAGCACTGCGGTCATCTTTTATCACGAAAGCGAAACTCCCCAGTCCTAGGAATTGCAATGAAGACTATATGGTTCTGTTTCTTATTTAACCTGTGAATCCTCTAACGGTACAAGCACACTATAAAGTAATAGGCATAAATATAAATAATTCCTTTATTGTCTACGTAGAGGTAGACTAACATAGACCGACTTGGGGCTTTAATTAATAACACGACAGTACCGCAACTTGCGGTACTAAGAAACTGAACTTTAAAGTCGTAACGAACCCTTTCAGGCAGAATATACGTCACTAACAATACCCGTAACCATCGGGCACTGAAATAAGTATCGAAATCGTGCAGCAACCTAGGCAGTGGTCGGCAAACTCATTTGTCAACAGAGCCAAATGTCAAAAGTACAACAACTGAAATATATTTTGAGAGCCAAATTTTTTAAACTTAAACTATATAGGTAGGTGCATTGTTATTAATTTAATTAGGATACTCCAAAGCTGGACTTTGCTAAAAACGTCCTCAATCTGAATAAGGTACGCAATCTGAATAAGGTCGCTGAAGTCGACCCCTTCCAACTCTTCCATCCACACTCGTATACTTATTTCGTCTATCTCCTTCCGGTCATCCTCTCTGTATGTCCAAACCATCTCAACATACCTTTCTCAATCCTCGACACTACATCTTCTATCACTCCACAGCTCTCCCTAACATTAACTTAATAAACTGTACTTAAAGTTTTTTTAAGTCTTAGTTAAACTATAGGTACGTTGAATAAAACTTGATATCATACTTAATATCGATATTATTTATTGATTAAATTAAATTGTAAAGTATCCATAAAATTAAATCATGACAGACAAACACTAATATGAACAATGGCTTCGCATCTCCTTGGAAAGTTTGGGTAAGTCAAGTTTGTATGTTGTTTTTTATTTTAGGCACGATTCGAGGTTCTCATCAATAAGATGAATTCTTAATTTACTCTTGATAAGGTTCATTCTTGAAAATGATTGTTCGTATGAATATGTAGACCCGAATAAGAAAGAACATCAAACGCTAGTTTTTCCAGCTGATTATATGAGTCAGCAATACTATTCTAGGTGTTAAAAGTCATATCTTCCTTCTCCAGATCTTTCAAAGCAGACCCACTTGTGCTGTGAACTAAGTTCACATTTGTTTATATCCAATATTTCTATATCAGCACAAAGGCGTTCAAATTTCGAACTCCACATTTCTTTGTTTTTTAAATCCAGTAACTGCATTTCAAAGTTTCTAATGTCAATATTAAAGAGTTTGGTTTGATCTGGGAGCGCTACGTCATTTTTTGCTACATGAGGGCTAATTAGACCGGGACCGAAAAAAAAGCCGATTCCGAACGGCTACAAACATCCATGCCGATTGTGGGACTCGAACCCACAGACTCTGGTACCGAAGGTCAGCGCCATAGCCATTCGGCCATCACCCGGCTCAATATTAAAGGGAGAAAAATTTAATTTTGTTACAGTAGCATGAAGAGGTTTTTTAACAGAAGCTAACGTCGCTTTGCTTTTCTAACTTCCTGAAACCTGTCGAGAAAAGCTTCCCTAATATTTAAAAGTGTTGTTTTGAAATAGAAAATGTCACTATCAGAATTATTTTCTTGGCGATGTTTCAACAGGCTTGGAAAGTGAATCTAAGTTTCTCTATCAAAATCTTGAGTAAAAAGAGATAATTTGTTTTTGAATGAAATAACTTCTAACATCGAAAAAATTGTGCATTGTGTTGCATCCTTTCCCCTCTGGTTATTTAGATGAGACGTAACGTCTCCCATGAAATAAAATTTCTGGATCCACTGATAGTTCGTTAGTTCTGGATAGTGAACACCCTTCTCAAGGAGAAATGCTTTAATTTATGTTTTTTGAGAAAGCGAAACGTTTCCTCTTGAAAACCAACTTACCTTGTTAAGCAGCAGAAGATCTGCGAACTCTTTCTCCATTTCAACTATAAATTCTTTAAATTGGCGATGATTAAGAGCTTCAGCTATAATGGAGTTGATAATTTTAATCACCAATTTCATAACTTCGTAAATTTCTTCTGAAAATGTCTGCGCACAAAGCGCATCTAGATGAATTATGCAATGGAAATGGTAAATACCTCGTGATTTTTCTTTCAAAATTGAAACAAACCCGTTTCTTACGCCGGTCATACTTTTCGCCCCATCTGTTGAAATTGAGACACTTTTATCGAGTAGAATATGAATTTTTTCAATACACTCAGTTACAGCATTTGCTATATCCTCTCCACGTGTTTGACCTTTGAGTGACAATAATTCTAAATGTTCTTCTTTAGAACCTGTAGATGACATAAATCGTAAAAAAAAGTGAACCTAGCGCTGTATCATTTATGTCACAAGACTCGTCAACTGCTATTGATTGAGCTAAAACCAATTTAAGATCTTGCTGGTTGGTTTGTATTCGAAGACCATTTTGTCTAGTCTAGTGTTTTCTACCGGGAGACGCTCTCGGAAGTAATACATTGTAAAACACAATGCTAAGATACGACTTCACGATACGCGTTCAAGAAGTTCAATCGCACTGTACGTGCGCGCCCGCACGTGGTATTTTGTGGAAGAGCCACACTCAGGGGGCCAAAGAGCCACATGTGGCTCTCGAGCCACGGTTTGCCGACCACTGACCTAGGCTAAGTACTAATACGTGCTCTATCAGTTAAATACCGCTATCACCTTCAATCTAACTTTTCTCGACTCTTTCGTATCTCTATTAATAGCGTAACGTACTACCGTACAAATCTCCACTCCCTTCTTGGGCTCTTGCCAACTCAGCGTGTGTCACTTAAATAGACCAGACACCTGCTCCGAACTCACTTCGACTGGCCTGCACTGCGCAGCTACCAGAAATTTGCATCTGAGCAACACGGGAACCCTACAAGACTTCAAGTCCAAGAACAAAAAAGAGATACAACTGAAGCGTTTTTACCTATCCATATTCTCACGGCGTTATACAAACATACATTAAAATGAGATACAAAATATTTAGATTTACTTTATTTCAGAAGAGCACCAGATTTTTTTAAACAAATTTTCTTCTTTGGCCGCTTACAATAGGCTGTAATAATCCTTGAATGCATAGTTTTTAATAGGTTCATGCTTCGTGATTTTGCTTTAGTAGAGGCGTTTTCAAACCCCACATACGCCTCAAAGAAATTGAAAAATAGACATTTTTTCTGTCATATTTAGTCAAACTACTATTATTAATAAACGGAAAACATAACTAATATTTTTATCATAAAAGAAAAAACTTGATTTGCTTATGGCAGAAAACTGAAATTAAATGGACGAAAACCTTCTGTATAAATACATTTAATGGAACAAAAGTGAAAGCCAATAATTTTCGATATATTCCCTACAATTTTTAATATTCAAGATATGATTAGTTTCAACAAAGAACACAGATTTTACAGACAGTACTATAATTTATTCTATTTTCAGCAGCAGCTGCGATATATAGCTAAAAATTTCAAATCCGACAATTTTATTTCCTTCTATGGGGAAAATAGTTTGTGACGGTTAAAAAAAGCGATATATATATATATATATATATATATATATATATATGGAATAAATTTAAAACCCTTTTTACTTTTTAACACGCCCTTTCCAAATTCTTTATCATAACGCAACAGAATACCGTCCCCTTAACCTTTGAATCGCGACCTACATGGAAACCGAAATAATTTATTAGATTTTCCCCTAAGGCACGTGTGGCCAAAGCTTATATAAGCATTATATAACGGACATCGCACGATCATCTTCCGATATGACGCGCCGGGGTCACGTGTTCGCTTCTGGCCAATTAAAAGGTCAGTGCGCCTCTACCTGGGAGCCTGGCGTTCATTTCGGGGGGGCCCTTTGTGTTCTGCCACGGTACTGTCAAGATGTAATTTTAACGCGCTGCGCCCCTTTTGTCTTTTATTTTATCCTGTGCTGTTCCGACAGCCTCGGGGCAGTGTTGAAATATGATAACCCGTTAATAAATTGAAATGTGGCTTTTATGAAGTGTAACTAAAACCCTCGAAGTAATCCAAAATAAAACGACGATTTAATCAGCCTTTGGACGTCTGTGTTCCTCGTCTGCAATTTCGATTTGTTTCTCAGCCGCGTTCGACCACACGCATTGCCTTAACCGTTCGACGACTACCTTCCAAGACCTATATTCCTTTTCATCTACCACTCTGAAGCTCCTCGACGTAAAATCATTACATATATATATATATATATATATATATATATATATATATATGAAGACTTGAGACTTAATACATATACAGACTTTCGGTTTAAAACTTGAGTAGTATCTTATATCTGTGCCTGATATTAAGAAATCCTATAAGGAACGAAAGACAAGGCTTTCGAGTTAGCACAACACTGGTTAAAAGAGTTCAATATCTAATTTCAATTCGTGCATTGCATACTTACTGTAATATTTCGCATATTTAAATTATATTGGAGTTCGGTAAACTATTCATACAGACTTAGACAAATTTAAAATTGCTTATTAATATTCTTCATCGTGCAAACAAGATATTTTTACTAAGCAGTGAGTTTCAAATTAAATGTCAAAAACATTCTGTATAAATACTTTCTTGAATAAAAAGTTAACTCCCCCTATGACAATCGCAGAGGCGTGATAGGAAAGTTACAGTTATTTTTTAAAATTTCCTATGTTAACGGTATTTGACTTACAAGAAACTCTGATTTTTACCGGTTGTATCCAATTTAAAAAAAAAAAATTCTACCTGTAAGTCTGTAGTAAATTTTTTTTAAATTTTGCCAAATTTGAAGTTTCCAAGATTTTAGCCTCAAACATTTGCAGTGTGAAGAGTTTTTTTTTAATTTTTAAATTTTTTTAAAAATTTTCTTATACGAGTATTCCACAATTTACCGATGTGCACTGTAAAATAATTGTAGTCATTTATTTTTAAAGGGATTATGGCAGTCATACGTATCCGGCATATAAGGGAGCAACTTCATTACATGGAATATTTTGTTGCCTCAGAGTCTGATACTATGACATCTTTTTTAATTTTTTGATAAAGTCTGTCCATTTGATTCAAGGTAACAAGTATAACCATCATTTAACCATTGGAGGCCATTTTACGATTTTTAGATGGTAAGCAAACAGTAAAGTCACCACAAAATTCGGAAAAATCAACTGCAACTAGCCAATATTTTCTAAGTTTTACCCATTCAGACTCGTGATACCAATATTCCATGGTTTCCAAAGCAAGATACTTAACGCTTCAACTGAATTTTTTAAAAGAAATTATTCTTTAATCAAGTAAGAATAAATTGCTTCATTGTCTAACCAATTTTGAGAATTCATAAACTCTCGCATCTTATTGCTCAAAACAAGGTACGACCTTTGCTCTAAAAACTTTTGTATGTTTTTCTGTGTATTTCCATTTCTTGGGATGTTGCAATAAATTTTCGAAAAGTCATCCCCACGTGACAGTAGTTTTTCATATAGTATAATGACATTATTATTAATAATAGCATCAGATGTCTTATTTCCTGTTATTAATAACATTGTAATTACCTTGTGGTCCCCGTTCTGTAGTGGTCCCTGATCCTATGGTTGCAAGTATTCTAGTATTTTAGAAAACAGACTAATCTGACTCCATCTTGTTTATTTGTTACAAGATTAAAAATGAAAACAAAAGTTACATTTTAACTACTCGTTAAAGAAATTATAACATAATAAAAAACCTATGCTGACTGGCTAAACATGCAGCCAAAAAAACTGTCGGCACGAGCAAGGAGTAAAAAAGACGGTGATCTGTTGTGGACCATAGGACCATAGGAACATGTGATTAACTGTGTTACCTAGGCCATCGCCTTATAAGACAGATATTTCACGATATTGACAACGGAGAGCGAAAATTCCACCGAAATGAGAAAAGGAATGTTCGTTTTTTTAATATCTTCGGCAGCGTAAATTGCAACACAAAAGTGAAGCAGAGAGTTTTTTGGTAAGACCTTTGGAGGGTGAAATGAAGAGTTCTCAATGGACGTCTCCGGGATCTTTGTGATACTTCTCTGGTGGAGGCGGAGTCAATAGCTGTCTGAAAGCTGGTTTTCAATTGGCAGGTAGAGAGAGGAGGAAGAAAAGTGATTGGATAGAGAGATAAGGTTCAGAATCCGTGAGTTCTAAAACTAGGAAATCGAGCAAATCCAAAAGGATTTACTCAGAGACAAATAATAAGTGCTAGAAGGAAGTAAAATAGATTTTTATTTTATTTTATAAATTTTTAATTGTTTTTTGCCTTGAGAAAACCAAGTATATTTTTTTTATATTTTTTATATTTAATTTAAATGACGAGGACAAACAAAAGAATTTTAAGACGAAATACTCAACTCATGGATTTTAGCATTGATACCGTTTGCGTTCCATACGAAAACAGACAGCGAAAGGGGGGGCCATTATCCAGCAGTTTGAACACATTTAAAGAGCGCGTGGAAGAAGCTAAATAGCTTTTCCTCCGCAATCTCGTTTATCTTAATATTTGCTCTTGCGATTTTTAAGTTATTGAGAATGAGTGAGAAATCTGTAATCTGTATTTAGTTTGGTGGTTATTTCATTAATAACTATCTCTTGGAATTGTTTAAGAAGGGTGAAGCCGTTGGATGGGGGAATGTTAGAATTAGAGGTTGATGGTTGATTGAGGGGGGGGGGTTGATTGTTAAATTGAGCTGGGTTCATAAGTTTCCGTTGAGTAGGTATTGGCTTTGGCCATTTGGGCAAAAGTGATATTGGGAGTAACTTGTTTGCGGTTTTATGGCTTCTTTGGCTTCCTTTTAGGCCTGTTTTTAGCGGCTATGTTGTGGGGGAATTTTGGGCATCCTCTCCAGTTAGCTGGGTGATTTTCTTGGCAGTTGCAGCACTTAGCTGCTTCTACCTTTTTGCTTTCAGGTTGAATATTGGGGCATTCATTAGTTAAGTGGTGTCCGGCACATTTTACACATCTTGGGTCTATAAGGAAAAATTTTCTATGATGGTGAAGTGTTGTGGACTGCGGTTGCTTGTTTATATTACAATTGAGTGCGCCACGTTAAATTTGTCAAGTGACGTCATCACTAATTTGAAGGCGGGAATTTGAATAAGCGGCGTTCACTAATTTGGATAAACATCAAAACCTGCAGCTCCACAACCTTAATTTTCACATTTATTAATATAATTGTTTGATTTATTGTGGAAAATGTGGAACCATGAAGTTCCAAAAAATAATTTGAAATTGGTAACGATAGTGACATTTGTGAAGAAAGTATATTTTTGTATTATGAGTTGTTTTATCTTGATACAACATGGTATTTTACTTTTTTGTAGTTTTGCATAGTACAATTTATTTCCATTGATTTTGTACTTATTTTCAATTCTGCAATATTTATACCTTGAAAAATCAATATGTTGTTTGAATTTATCTAATTTGTTTTATACTTACTTTGTAATATTCTTGTACATGTAGTAAAATATATCCATAAGTAATAGTTTTCTTGAATTTAAAAGAAACATTTCTGTATGTCCCCATGTGTGCATTTATTTGGGACTGAACTTTCCTTTTGCAGAATCGATGTTAATTTCATTGGAATCTCTGTAATATCAAAGTTCCGACTTACCTTTGCCTCGCACTGCAGGCACGAGAAAGTTAGGTAAGAAGTAGATTGTGAAAATAATGGTTCATAATAGCTAGCATACGAGATTTTATTTGAAGTGCATCAGTACTTACTAATAATATCTTGAATAAGCACTTACTAGTTATAAATAATAATATATTTTTCTTATGGCTTACAAAGATATCATTAGTTTTTTTTCTCCCGTATGCTATAGATTTTTACCCTCTAATATTATTATTTTTTATGATTTCTCGGAGAAATTCTAATTTTTCTTTAATTTATACTAAAGTATAGGAGTAGAATTTACTAATTTTGTACCATTTTGATATTTTTTTCTCTAAATTCTTACAATAAGTTACTGAATAAAATTAAATACTTGCTTCAGCATCCAATCCAATATCTTTTAATTAACATTCTATGAAAAGAAGATTCTTTTTAGGGAAGAAGTGTTTCCATGTAAAAGCGAGTAAATTTTTTAAATCTCTTTAAAACCTAGTTTAAAAGATGAAAAGTTTATTTCAATCAGGCAAAAACTCCAAAGTGTACTAAAAGGGAAGATAGGTCCCAATTTATTTCCTTTAAGTAATATACAATTTGCAATTATTCTAAAATACTGTTTTTTGAATTACGAATATAAACACAACATAAAGCTTAGGCCATACAATTCGTGCTTTAATATATTTTACCCCACTAAAACTGACAGTGGTAAAACCGGTGTTCATATGATGTAATATTCTTGTCTTAACACAAAGTTTTTTTTTCACTTATGGTATATAAAACAAAATATTTTATTTTTACCAGTAATGATACCTGTAGGAAACTGAAAGGATTTAACTTTCAAAACAGTCAGTCTTTATAAGCGTTTAATAAAACGCATATGACTGTACTCAGTTTTCTTTAAATCTGCAAAAACAATAAATCATTCTCAATAGTTCAATTAAGAACTAGAAAGGTGTTTATGAATTTAAATTACAGCACATCATATTGCAAAATCGTACTACAAGAGAATGAAACTGAAAAGTATAGAAGAGTAGTTAGATAATTTTTAAAAGTCAAACTTTAATATATGTTTACTAAATATGTTTATTATGTATTTACTACATTAAGCTGAAAAGCGACTAATATTTGTAATCGCTTATGCAATATTCATTTCTGTTCTCTGTTTTACTGAACTTATCGCTAGGAATGCTTCTCTGATAATAACAAATTTCTCTTTAAGTGACTCCTTTGTTTTATCCAAGAAAACGCAATTTAATAAACAGTGTAATTAAGAACATTCTCTTCCATAAGTCCCTTGATACGTATAAATGAAGAACAAATCAGCGGGTGTGTTTTAAAGAAGCGAGATCTTAGAGACTAATTGCTTTTAAGACTCTGCGCCAGGTTCATCTCGTTCAAAATGCCTTTCACACGAAAAGCTTAATTAAACTTTTTGTTTTCTTGCTTTAACCCGCTTTTCAAACTCCTCTCCAAGCAAAAATAAATGAAATCATTGTACACCGTGTATTTATTCTCTTACCTATATATACTAGCAATTTTAAACATTGAAAAAATATTTTTATTATTTATAACTAACATATTTTTCTTTTATTGTCTGCTTTGAATTTGTCTTTCATTTATTAATGTGACGTTTAAATTTTGAATCTCGAGAGGACTTTGTAAGAGATGTTAACATTCAGCATTATGTCGGTGCATTGCACAGCAATAAAGTCGCCAATACGTTGAAGTTTTTATTTTATAACAACTTCCAAGTATAAATTTACTAAGCTATTGTTCAAATATTTAAGCTCAAATTACATTTATTGGAAAATTATCTCACTATACGCATGGATACATTTTGATAACCAAGCATATGTCTGAATATATTTAAAAGTATATTCAGGCATATGCTTGGTTCTCATATATTTAAAAGTATGTCTAGTTTCAGGCAATAAAATGTAAACGGTTTGAGTAAATAAGACCTCATTGTTCCATGAAAGTGAAACGAACTCAATTACTTTAATGTTCCTTGTGGTAAAGAGGAAATAAAACTAAGCAATAAAGAATAATTAGACAGATACAATAGTTATTTGGAGGATAGACAACGGATTATGACATGATAAATAATGGACAGAAAACGCAACCCTGATGCAAATTAGTGTTCCTATTTTTTTCTTTATCCCTCAAAAGATTCAAGAGTTCTAAATTTTAACCACACACACCCTTTTGAATCTATAAATATATGATTTGCATGATAAAATGGTGTGATCATAATTTTTCAACTGTCGCATTTCAAGATCTCAGCCCTTCTTAGCACAAAAAAAATATAGAAGAATTACAAGAAATCAATAAAATTACAAGAAATGATGCTTTTAAAGAACTCTGCTGATAGTGCAATGAAAAAAGGTAGCTCTGTTTAAATTTATGAAGTATTTATACTTAGATATCATGCCCAGAACACCTATTATGTCTTAAAGGAATGATTATGTACATTGTTTTATTTAAAATGTGTAGATTTAGTCATTTGTCATAATTATTTATTGTTTTTCTTACTTTATGTTTTTGTCTATTTTATCTATAAATTGACAATATTAAAATAAATTTAATTAAAATAGAGCTACATTCTACGATTTAGCTATCAAATTATTTACTCTCTGTTGGTTATTAAAGTTTAAATTCTGGATCGTCGGTCTAATCATTTAAAAAATTTATTATTTAACTTTTCTTTACACTTATTGATTTTAAATTAGTGTTTCTCTTTCTTTAAAGTATATTTAATTTTCAACAAATCGTCTTAGTTACTTTTAGTAATTAACTTTACTTCTTTACTTCTTAGTTAACTTTGACTTACTTTAATCATCCGCTGCGAGACATGCAGGAAGAGAGTCAATTAGGTACCTGAAGGTGTTCACTGGGATGTTGAGCCATGCCGACTCCAGTGCCGTGGCCAGCTGCGCTAGGTGAGGTCTAATCAATTAAAGAAAAACGGAAGGCGATAGAAATGTACGGTTTGCTGCATTCTGCTTAGGTAACCAGGGAATTTATTCTCACCAATTTTCAAAGTTAGTTGCATAGTTCGTCAACAGATGGCGCTGCTGACTGGGAAAATCTATAAAACAAAGTTTTCAAAATAACCACCGTTTGCAGCAACAACGTGGCTCAGTCTGAGGTCAAAATTCGCAGACGCCCGTGCAATCATTTCAATTTGAATGCTCTGACAAACAGCAGAGATGTATTGTTCCAGTTCATCTACAGTTTGTGGATTGTGACGATACACCTCGTCTTTGAAGTACCCCCCCAAAGAAAAAAATCGAATGGCGTCATATCTGGCAAATAGGGAGGCCAATCCATACCACTTTGCGTATGCTTCTTGCTTTGAAAACATTGTTTTATAGTTTTTCCCAGTCACCAGCGCCATCTGCTAACGAACTTTGTAACTAATTTTGTAAATTGGTGAGAATAAATTCCCTGGTTACCTAAGCAGAATGCAGCAAACCGTACATTTTTATCACCATCCGTTTATCTTTAATTGATTTTTCAAATCGTCGGTCATTTTTGGGACTCCCGGTATATGCACCTATGTATGCAATTATCTGTAAAGCGTTAAAAAGTCTGTAATATCAGGTAACCGCAAGCGACATTTGCATATCTTTGGTTACATTAAAACGAAAGGATTTGCGAATTTTCACTTACAAAATTTCTCCTACTGTTAGATGTTTTCTTTGATATCTAATATTTCATTTTCCCAAACTCTACTCATGAAAAATTAAAACTTTTAATATTTTCAAACATCTTATAAATCAAAGTTCATCAGCTAGCGTTTCAAAGTAACTTCAAAATAACAATAATAAAAAGAAGTATTAGTTTTGCCCTGAACAAAAAAAAAGGCGTTATAAAGTCTTGGTAAAATTTCAGGTATACGACGTTCCTAAAATGAATACATAGTGTTTATATGTAATTTCAATAATACAATGTTACGAGTTTGGGGCCAACTTGGCGTGTTATCGCCAGCATGCGATGTTTTGGAGTTCACGTTAAATTAAACAATGGTTTAGCACGTCCACGCGTCTACCATGGAGTAAGTAATAAATCCTGCTCTTGGGTCTATTATTGGAAAATGGTTTGGTTTAGCGGTGTGGCAACACGGGTTTTGTTTACTAGGTGAATAAGGGTCTGGAATAAAAAGTCAGTTAAAAAGTTGGTTTGGATGCGATCGGTTGAGGTTTTTCAACAGGTGATGTTCTTCTTGTAAAAAGATTATTCTCAGCTGGTTTAAGACGAGGTCCTTAGAGGAAAGGTAGTTGAGGTCGTATGCTACTTATTACTAACTGTTATATTGTGATTAACTTTTATATCTGAATTCCCTCCTTGTTAAGAAAAGTTCTTAGGTGCTGGAATTGTTCAGCTTCCAGCGTAGATTCAACGTTTTTATTTTGTCTACTCTTCTACAAGTTGTTAAAAGTGTACTGAAGATTTAATGTTTTATAAATTTCTATTTTTCAATTTGCGGTAACTGGCATATTTATTTCTGTATTTGAAATTCACTTTTTAAATTATCTTCCCGTCGCTCGGATTTGGTACACTATATACTGTTTTAAGAAGCTTTGACTGTTATAAAAGGTTGAACTGAAATTTTTACGACGCTGCAGAAAATTATTAAAACTCAAAACTGTAACAGAGGGTTACTGGAAATATATTTTTTTTGTAACTACTTTATTTAAAATTGGTACAAACTATAGGATGTATGAAAAAATTTTTTAAAGAAATAAAACCAGATAAATAGCCCTATCATAAAAAAAATTTTCGACCTATTTTTCTCATAAACTAATTTTTGGCCTTCACTTGTAGATTCGGAGAGTTGACATCATATTCCAACAACTTTCTCTATTTGAAAGAAAGTATGTGTATTCCGTGAAGTACAATAAGGAAGAAATATAATTATTAAATACATCTGAGGGAATATTTTTTCAAAATTAAGTGGATGCTGTGTCCACTTTTGCAAAAAGAATTTATTTTGTGGTTTGGGAAGTAGGAATTTTATTAATCATGTTTCGGTATTTTAAAAATAAAGGTCACATGATTTTACAACAAAAATTTTATTTGATAGGGAGGCCTACTCTCCTGGAAAATCAAGTGCCAGCGAAGGTGTCCTAGAAAATTGTGCAGAAATGTTATAAGTCTCCCTACTTGATCAATTCAATGGCGTTCAGTCAGGTTCGAAAGCAGACTGTGACGAAGCTAATCTTCATTCACAAGCAACGCATGTAACGGAAAGGCGCCAGGCACTGAATCCTTGAGTTTTAAGGGGCTGAAATAAAACAACAGTATTTTCGACAATATATCACAAATAAAGTGATGGTAAACTTCCGTAGAGTGCAGATATGAATACAGTTGAAATACTTTGAGGTAAATCTAATGTCAAACTAGTTAATTACACTGTTATTAACTTTCATTGAATAAATTAAACATGAGTAAAAATATAATTCAACATAAAACATACGGTTAACATTACAAAAATCTATGTTCCTAACATTGCGGCATTCATATATTGGCTCTCTGCCAATTGTTTTCGACTCCCTTTTATAGCAGCATAACAAGGTGTGATGTTCACTCTGGCGTAATCTCTGGTAGAAAATCTGGAAGAATAGTTGATTAGGGTTTTCGATTTTGAGCAAATATTTTAAAACCCGGGTTTCGGGTTTGACCGGGTTTTTTTATTTAAAACCCGGGTTTTCCCGGGTTTACTTAGTTGGTTCCAGGGGGTCGATAGCAAAGAACTAAAATAATAAATAGTTTAATAGAGGCATTTAATTTATTTTGGAATTTCAAATATAAAAAATAACAGTAAATAAATTTAATGTTAATTAACATATACATATATGTATAACATAAATAAAAGTGGTACAAATACCTCATATTTTATAAAACTGCCTTAAAACAATCATTGCACTCAACGTATCATCATTGAGTCGGCTTCTGAGTTTATTAGAAAAGAGACCCATTACAGAAAGAATTCCACCGAAGTTGGTCGAATTGTTGTTAAAGACCTGTAAAGTTTATCTAGCATTTTGGGTCGGCTTTTTGTTGCCCGAAACAACTCAATTTCTTTTCTTATGATATATGCACCAGATTTTGATTTTTTATGATTTTCGTTATTGTCATTCTCATGCAGAAAAATACTAAGCTCATCAGATAGGGACATCTGTTTAGTACAAGCACCATTACTCGTAGCATCACCTTCAATTCCATCTTTTAAATCTCACCTTAACTGCTACTTCTGGTTCAGACTCTGAGCCATTATCATTTACGTTGAATAGGAATTTAACTGGTATTCTATTGTATCAGATAAATAACTAATTCCCCGGGTTTACATTAAAAATTCCCCGGGTTTCGGGTTCGTAAAATCTTTGAAAAACCCGGGTCAAAAACCCTAGTGTTGATGTTCTTCTTCGTTGAGATAATTGGCCGAAAGAGCGAGTAAGAAATAGCAACTGAAAGAACATTGAAACTGACGAGATTATCTAGATATTTGTAAAGTATCATCGATTTGGGTGCTACAACTAGTGTACTAGAAACCATCCAAGAAAAATATTCCTACTCATAAAAATCTCACCGTGGAATAAGATAGCCTTCATAATGTAGCGTCACGACAAGGCTGATAAACATTTTGAAGAAATTTCACAACTATTGATCCATACCAAGAAAAACAGAGTTCTAATTAAAAGCGAAGGCCAAATTTTTAAAACAAAAACTTAACAATTTATTAACAAAAATAATTAACATTTAAACAGTGCAACATATTCAATTTAAAAATCCTGTGCAGATTCACAACGTACGGAGCCTAAACACACATCCGCACGGCCTGCGTTCTCAAGCGTCTCTCCTCAAGTCTGGATTTTCAGACGGGGTCGAAGGGCCGGTAGATTATCGGCTGACAGCTCGTCTTAGACGCCGAACTTTATTACATTGCAGAAACGTTAAGAATTCCCCCACGTGTTCCGAACAGGTGGAACCGAGCAACACATTCCTTGAAAATCACGCAGCTGTGTTTCAAGCTCTTGTGGGGTCTCGGGAAAAAATGAGACCATTTTTCCAGTACGCTACAATAAATAGTTCAGCAGGGTCTGTCCCAAATCGACAGTTTACAGCAGTGATCGTCAACCTACCGCTCACTAGTGGGCGATTCAAACTTTCACGGTGGCGGTTTTTGTTCGTTGATTTAAATTTTGCTCTTCCTCCATATATCAAATGCACTGTTAACAATACCGCGAGTTTTTATTTTTAAAGTAAGCTTTTGCAATTTCTTTTGCATTCTATCTCTAAATTTGTATATACATAATAATTCACCGGAGTCTTCTCGAAGTATACCAGTGGAAGCAACGACTCAGCTCCGTAGTCATCCGTAGCTAGCAATGTAAAAGCATACATAAAGTATAAATGAAATGGTAAATTTGAGTACATCCCCTCCCAAATTACTGGAATCTTGCGTTAAATTGAGTTTCCACTACTGAGTGTGCAGTAAAGAAATATTTCTAACAGCAAATATACAAAAGTGAGGAATAGGTATTAAACGGTTGATGACCCCTGATTTTGAGCTCTAAACAACCAAGAGTCTATATCTGGCCAGTAATTTAGGAAAGGTCGAGAAGACTTCATTTCACTTCATTGATTGAAGTTATAAATGACACATGTGCATCTTCTTTGACGTATATAGAGGATGACGTGTTTAGAGGATTGATATGGATAACCCTAAACATTTCTTACTTCACTAGCGAAGTATTTCAATGTGAAAGTGTAAGAATTTTGTCGTTATTCATCTTTTACTGGCATCTCTTGCCTACCATTTTGATATGCATTGGTCGAACATTGGACCATATGCATGGTTGTCGAACATTGAAACAAGATCCATATGACATTCTATTCTATTCATTTTGAAAATTAGTTGACATCGATACGACAGTTTGGCCTAAAATGTATTGATACCGATAACGAAATATCAGAACTTTAAAACATGAACTTCAAAAATATCCCCACGTCTTTACACGCATTTAGTAATTACTGTGTAAAATATTAAGTGTTGTATATTAAACATTTTAATTTTGCATCTGAAAATAACACATTAGAGAGATGTTTAGAAGAGTAGACTCATTTAAATTTTAATATGACAGCATCTAGTAGAAGAATCGATAGCAGCCCAAAATTTAGGGTACCACAGATTCTGTCATAAAATATTTAATTTTACAAAAGTTTTAATTAAAATTACTATTGAATTTCGATTTCTCCCACTCATCAGTATATTGAGAATTGAGAAATTATTGTGATAATTAATAATTTTCGAATTGTGTCAATCCTTTTAATTTTTCATAAATTGGCATATCCTTTTGAGATTTTTTTAAAATGTAAATGAGATCATCTCTTATAAATATTATATTAATTTTTCAGTAATGTATGCTATTCGGAGTTTAAAACATTGAAAACAAAAGTTTAATTTTGGTATCAATATACTATACCATATATATTTGAAATATTTATTCATTAGGCCAAAATCATCGAAAATAGTTCATAAAATAATACCAAAGGATCAGTTCTTTGATAATGTCGTTTTATGCTAGCAGAAATACAGTTTGATTACGATATTAAAATGAAATTCATTGTTTAATTGTAAATAATTTCCATCACTTTAAAATGTGAGAAACATAAGGTATTCACTGTGTAGTTTAAAACTATACTACCTACCAACGCATATTTGTTTCTAAAGAGAGACCAGGTACGTTTAAAACTCAACTCATCAACCTCCCAAGCAAATATTGATTTGGAATGAGAGATCATTCTATTACGAAACCACCTTTCAAATAAATCATGATTCATGAAAAATAAGGATTTTCAAGTCATGTCTTGGATGGGAAAAATCTGACGATACGGGACGCATAATAAAGAAATTACTTTGATAAATGTCATGAAAAACAAACTTATTTCGAGCTAAATTTCTCAGCCTTTTGAAGCAAATAATTTTCTTCATTCTTTAAGCTGCTAAAAACATTCAGCATTTACCCTGCGATTATACCAGTAAAATATGCTGTATGCTCTTCTAATTTTGTTTGAAAAATTTAAAGAATCCTGGATAAGAAATAGTTCTTTTTTATGCACTCCCTGCCGTTTACAAAGCACTTAATCTTCTAAATGTATCTTTTGTTAAATACGGCTTGCTCATATGATGGATATTTTGTTCGGGGTTAATTTATTTGCCAAGACTCAAGTAATTTATTTTATCTGAAAGTGGTTTTTGAATATAATGAAAATCTTCTTCTGTAGGTAATTCTTTTTGTGCAAAGTTTATCGAAGCATTATTTTTGATGAGGGAAAAAATCAATAAAGTAAATTATCAACATTAGGGCATAATGCAGTTGTTTATCTGCTGTTAGAACTATGTCCCATGTCCTATAAGAATAAATCAGTAAATGACTATAAACTCTACCCACAAATAAGTCGATTACAATAAATATATGCGTTAAGGATGGTAATGTTCCCGACATTACAGAAATACAAAGTCTGGTTTACCCAAAGTGTCATTCACTTTATGGAGAAGAATTATTCTCATCCACTTTATAATTTTAGTATATATATATATATATATATGTATATTTACCAAATATTTTTATTCTGGCTTCTGAGGTATAGTATTGTTATATTCAATGCAAATGAAAAATGCAATCTTTTCAGGTCTTGATAATAACCTTTCTTCTGTTAATTTTTTTATTATGTAAATATGTAAATACACAATGGTAACCAAATTAAGATAAATTCTTATTTTTTTTAATTTGATTTTTAAAAAAATTATCTTTTAAAATAAATTTAATTATTACAATTTAAAACTTTAAATATTTTAAAATTTGATTTTTTAAAATTATATATTAAAATAAATTTAAATTATTACAATTTAAACTTTAAATATTTTAAATTTAAGCTTATTATTCAATACCTTATTTACCTACCTTATTCCTACCTTATTGGTTAATCGGAAGAAATTGGGGCTGCCGCCAACTTGGCGATTATTTACTTCCTGCTATGATGTATCCCCTTTTCTGGTTACCCCTACAATTACGACTGAATGCGTCTTTGATAGCAACCCTGTTTACAGAGACCAATCTAATCCCAGCATCAGTTTTGTTCCTGCTGCCATCTGTTGACTGATAAAGGAATCTATTATAATTTTTTTTCAGCTTCTACTTAATTATTATGTATTAAAATCAGAATTTAAAGAGATTTCAACAAAATAAATTGTTGAAATTTAAATTTTCTTTCTTCAAATATCCACAATCATTTTAATTTGATAAATTTTAGTTTGTTAATTAGAAAATAAATGGTATCTGACTACGTTAAGAATGTCGATTTTGATGTAAATTTCTGTTTCTAAATCTTTTATTCTTTTCCATACGATGATCAGAAATTAAATCGGAGCGATTTCAGTGCAATCGAATGTTTTAATTGCGTTTTCTGAACTTATATTACATTAAAAATGTAATTATTCAAATGTATTGTACATTTGTTGTATAATTAGGAACTATTTTTTCATCATTTTCATTCTTTGGTGCTATATTCCCGCGAAAAATAGCACAGAAATTTTCTCAAGTTTTTGTAAAAAATGGCACCGAATGTATTCTGATACCTTAAACTTTTCATGTTGCGATTTTTTTGAAAGGTCTCCAAAATTTCTGAGTTCTGTTTTTTTCCCCTTCATATTTCGTTGTTCTGGTGTTTTAAACTTTTAAAAACAACATAATATGAGCGGGAAAAAATGGCGAACTCAGAGACGTAAATTTGGCGACTTTTCAAAATGTAGCCAACCCCCCCCCCCCCCCCCTACTTCTTCGGATTTACCATATACACAGTGGAACCCCGTTTTTACGTTTTTTATGGGACCAACGGTAAAAAACGCACGAAACGGGAAAACGTAAAATCGGAGTTAAAACATAATCTAAGCATAGTATAAGCAATTTTCACGGACCAGCAGAAAATGACGTATGAAGCGGGATAATGTACGAAACGGACAACGTAAAATCGGGGTTCTACTGTATATATATATATACATAATTAATCCCGTTAGAATTTTGTTGCCTCAAAAATGCGCCCCTGGTAAGGAAAAGTAGTCATTTAACAAGAAATATTGCAACTAACCAAAGAACATAGAAACTTTTAACTTTTTTTTTCTTTTTTCCCCAGTGCGAAGGCCTTGTCCTTTTAAATATTCGCTTATTATCACCGAGGTTTTGCTGGCCTATTATGGGGGCACCGTATAGGTGGTCCAGCATGGCCCTTATGAAGGGGCGGGGCACAAACGGCGGCATTTTTCGTGGCGCGAAGCCGGGATTCGATCCGAGGACCCTCAGCACTGAAAACCAGCGCGCTGTACCACAGGGCCTTGACAAACACAGAAACTGTTAACTTAAAATACGTAAATTATTTCTAACCCGTCAAGTTTTCACCTGCGTTTCATCTTCATTTTAATAAGTAAATAATAATTTCAATGATATTCATTTGTGCTAATTTAACTCATTCATCATTTTACCCATTTCTGATAAACAATAATAATTATGGAAGAAAAAAATCTTTTCTTATTAGATTAGGAAGGACGTGCAATAAAAGATATGATATGGGTTATATCAAAGCACCTCTTCTTCTTACTAGCCTCTTGATACTGCTTCTTACTAGCCTTAGATTACTAGCCTCTGCGCGACCAGCATGGTCGCTTTTAGTTTTATATTTTCTTTGGCAAAACAACTCAACTCAAAGTAACCTATGAAAGGAACGTTACCATGCCAACGTCATCATAAATATACGTGGTTTATGGGTAATGTGAGCTCAGCCAAAAAAATTATAATCATTGCTAAATTCACTATAACGCTGATTCTAAAACATCGTGATTAAAAAATTTGAATTTCCATTACTTCAGAACAGATTTAAAGATAAGACTGAAAAACCCAACACCAATTATTTTAAAAATTACATACCTCTCTGTATGTACAATTTTCAAAATTCAGATATCTACGCTTTATCATTACATGAAATAAGAAATTGTTGAAGAAAATTTCTTCACTTGTAAAATGGGTAAAGTACTAAAATATAGTGTGGATGATAACTATGATATTTATAAAACTTCTTGATATACACAATTGAGTATTTCAAAAGTAGGAGATACTACAGTGACACAATCAAAAGAACGGAAACCTACATACAACTATCCATGACTAAACACTGGATTTGATAGGTCTAAGCATATTTTGTCAAAAGATCAGCGGTTGTAACATATGCACACACACGCGGTTTTAAATTGCGGACGGCCGCTAATGTTTACATCCGGTAGTTGCAGCCGTTGCCATTCGGAGTGTAGAAATATCGTCGATTTTTGCGCTGCATACCTACGCGTTTTATGTATATATAGATTGTCCTAAGCCTTATCAGTAAAGTTTTTCACTGTTTCTTTGGGAAATAAGACTAAAAATATTGAGGCGTAAAACAGGAATATGGAAAGGTTTAGTAATAAATCTAGAAGGGAAAATATTGACATAAAGAAATCATACGATCTTTTACACTCCTTTATACAATGATCCCAAAACTCTAAAGTCTCTTTGACAAAAAACTTGATTTTTTGTCCAAGTCAATGGAGTCGTTTGTACCAGAGAAATGCGACTGGTATTTCATTTTGACTTTCGTCATGATTTTTTCCTAAGGATTAAGGGAGAGCCTGAGATAGTTTCTCGAATTTTTCGTGAAGTTTAACGGAAACGCAATGCATTTCCCCTTTTAAAGTTCTTTGTAGGAGGCTTACAAACCATAAGAATATCCGTCTGGAGCATTTTCGTGACACTAGTGAACTTATTTCTCAATGTGTAACCCTTGTGAAAATCAGAGGTCAATTTAAAACATGTCGTTATGAATGCCAGAATTTTCATGGAAGATAATACTGCACAATTCCTTAGCTTTGTTATTACTTCTTAACATCTGGGACATATACGTTGTTTGTGGCAGATTGTTTGATATGCAGAATTCAGAGTTTAGGATCACAGCATGTGTACACGTATGAGTTGTCAATATGTACTACATACATGTGGCACGTCAAAAACAGGCCTCAAACTGGCCTGGGTTATTAAAAGGTCTATATTAAATAAGATACTGAAAAGTAAATGTGAAACAGATTTTATTCTTTTTAAGTAGATTATAAATAGGTTACATCAAGTTTACGATCAGTATGAATTAAAATAAAAGATATATATTCAGTAATACACGTTTAAAGATGGTTTAAAATAAAATATATTATAGAGGTTCGCAATAACTGATATGAATGCCCTCTAGCTGTCATACGGGAATAATTTATTTTCAAAGTTGATGCGATTGTAATAAAAGTAAAGTGTATTAATTTTTTCGGTCCTAGTGTAATATTAACTGTAAACCAAATTTACTATAACATTGGGCCAGAGGTCGAGCCTAGTGATCGCACGTTGACTTTCGGCACCGAGATTGCTCGGATCGAATCCCTAAAGCGGCGTTAAATACCTTCGTGTCTAGGCCGGATATGGGCACATAAAATCCGTACACCAGTGGCGTAGCAAAGGGGGGGCAAGGGGGTCTATCATGCCCGGGCGCCACTCGCAGAGGGGCGCCAATGTAAGATCCATATATTATATTACTATATGATTTCGAGGTGGATGCCAATATAAGGTCTATATATTATATTACTATATGTTTTTCAGGGGAGGGCCCCAATATAAGGTCTATATATAATTTACTATATGTTTTTCGGGGAGGGCGCCAATATAAGGTATATATATTATATTGCTATATTATTTTTTGGGGGGCGTCAATATGAGGTCTATATATTATATTACTATATGTTTTTAGGGGAGGGCACCAACATAAGGTCTATATATTATGTTACTATATGCTTTTCGGGGGGAGTCCCAATATAAGGTCTATATATTATGTTATTATATGTTTATCGAGGGCGCCAATATAGGGTCTATATATTATATTATTATATGTTCATCGAGGGTGCCAATATAGGGTCTATATATTATATTACTATATGTTTTTCAGGGGGGGGGGCGCCACAAAGGTATAGTGCCCCGGGCGCCAGTTATGCTCGCTACGCCACTGCCGTACACCTGAAAGTCCTATGAGGTCAGTGGGTGGGGAAGGTACGATCCCCCAGATGTCGCTCCAGGGGGTGCTCGGTCCAAATTGTGTTTGCAGTTAACCAAGTAGGACTCCGACCCTTGCGGTGCTATTATAAACCGGAGCCAGACTAATCAACCCGAAGCCTGTATGGACCTTGTCCGGAACCTTATGCCCGACCAGGAGGCATAAGGAACATCAACAACAACCTTTATATAGAATGCGTTTCTCATCATTGGGTTAGTAGTTGATCATAAGTGTTGCTTGTATTTAATACGACAGGGGAATTTAATTTTTTTTAAGTAAACTAAGCTGCCGAGTGGACAACTGGTTGTTGAGAGTACAACAAATCTTACATTCATATATTTACTTTTATCGTTATTATTGGGTATCAATGAAAAGCTCTATTTATTTCCAGTTTTCGTTCTTAAAAACCACTCTTTTCTGAAGTTATGTCTTTTTATTGAAGTTTTTGTTGTTAAAAAATGTCCCCTCATATATTACAGACATGGTTGAGGCATTTTAATATTTCTAGATAACTCAAATTTCTCTTGAGAAATTTTAAATAATCTAAGATTTAGGAAAAAATTGTATGTGATATCATCAGAAAATTTTCAGCAAAATAGACTTAAAAAATGTTTTTCATATCCCAGCTTGTTACGGTAAAAATGAACGTATAAAAATAATGCTTTGAGGTCTCAACATTGTCTGCGGAAGTTTAACTAAAAAAAGGAACAAAAAGGATTTAGATCTCAACTCTGTGTTTAGAAATACAAATTTAGAATAACGTAACCAAAATCTAAACTATCTTTGAGATTTATTAAATTACTTTAAAAATTCCCATCTTATACCTTAGACTAGCTTTTTGATTTAATATTGAGAGCCACATGAATTCTTTTCTTCTGAATCAAATGACAATATTTTAACATTTTCTAACAAAATATAAAATTCCTGAAACTTGAGTTTGCATGTATGTGTAATAGTACAATATAAAGTAATTCATCTTCTTAAGGCACAATAATTTTACTTTAAAAAAGTTAGTGAAAAAGATTTTAAATATATTGCTCTAACTTCACTATATTAATTAAAATGCTTGGCGATTCTTTAAATTTTATGTCTGTCAAGAAATTTCATTGTTATCCTTTGAAACAATAGCTTTTATAAATAGTATTGGTAGTAAACAAAATATTGTTCTATATTATTTATTTCTCAAGTATTATATTTCAATTATTTTTATATTTACTCCTTTCAACATGTTATATAAACATTTACTGATTGGCAACACTTCCGGGACAAACGAAATTTCACTGTGCGAAAATGGAGTCATTATGACTTTTATTCTTATTCACAGCAATGCTCACTGGAAGATTTTACAAATATACGTCAAAATAACACCATTTTCTCATAGCGAAGTTTTCGTATGTTCCGAAAGTAAAACCTAAGATTTCAGGTTCTATACCAGTTATGCAATAGTCCGTCCAGCATCGAGTTGTAAATTGTGGCTTATTTGTTCTAGAAAGAAATAATTAAGCTCAAATGCCTAAATGTCTATGGGCATTTACCTGCATGCAGATATAAAGGCTAAAATAAGTCAAACTATTGAATGAATGCAATTACGACATCGCTAATTATAATATCCAAATATCTAAAATGCTATTGTCAAATATTCGCCCTGGATGGCACCCTCCAATCGTCTACATTTAAAAATATTCAAACTTCATATTTTATTATTTTTTTTAATTTTCAAGGGTGTATATTACAATGTATTAGAAAAAAATTCAAATTTCTGTATTTGAAACAATTCAGTGTATAACTCTTCCTTTGTAACTTGTGATTGTGGAATATTCGTTTAGCTACAGGGCTTCAAAATGGAGGTAGAAGGTCAAATCCCAACCGAGGTAATAGACATCCAAATGCACCCTGTCACAAAAAAATATATGCACCCAGAAGGAAACGAGCTACTATCACGAAACTTAACATGCATGTAGTGTATGAGAAGATAAGTAAATGATTGCAAATTCAGAAGAACAGACCGTTTCATTAAGAATATATGGCATGAAAAAGGTTACAAATCAGTAAGTAGTAAATCCACCTCTGGCAGCTCTACAAGCCAAAACACGGCGTGGCATCGAATCAATGAGGTCACCTATGACCTCCAGTGGAAGATCATGCCATAATCTTTGCAACTGGGTAGATAATTCACCAGTATTCCGGGACAGCTGCAGTTGCCTTCCAAGCACGTCCCAGACGTGCTCTATTGGAGAGAGGTCTGGTGACCTGGCAGGCCATGGGAGTACGTCATATCCTTGAAGACATTGTTGGGAGAGTCGCGCAGTATGTGGACGAGCGTTGTCTTGCTGATAAATGGCACATGGGTGACTTTATGGCATAGGCAGTACAACTGGCGTTACAATCTCGTCCACGTAACTGCGTACCGTCAAAGTGCGTTGAAGGACGACTAGAGGTGATCATACTGCGTACTCGACTAGAGGTGAAGGACGACTAGAGGTGTCCCAACAAATCGCTCGTCACACCTTGTGTAATCGCCGTATGCCTCTCGACAACAAATGCCGGATCGGACCGGTGGCCTAGCCGCCTCCACACGCATATGCGCTGGTCATCAGCATTGAGACTGAATCGGGATTCATCGCTGAAGATCACACGCCTCCAATCGGTCACACTCCAGCTTGCCCGAGGTCGGCAAAAATCCAATCGACACTGCCTATGATGTGGGGTCAGTGGTAGACGTCTTAATGGACGTCCGGTCCTTATACCTGCGTTGGCCAGTCGTCCCCGAATGGTTTCCCTTGATAACACCGGATGTCTGGAAGGTGGTAAATGGCGTCGAACCGATTCTAGCGACGTTGTTGGTGCGGACGTGGCCACTCTTATGATTGCGCGATCCTCGCACGCATTTGCGTTCAAGGAACGCCCTGACCCTCCGCGACGGTAGACTATCCAGTGATCCATTTTTCCCAACACCGAGCAACTACCATATCGCTCCGACGGAGATGGCGGCCAATACGCCTGTTCGACCAACCTGCTTCTCTGAGGCCTACTATACGCCCCTTCTCAAAGTCCTACAATTGTACATACTGTCGCCGGTTACGTCTCAGAGGCATCTCTAGTTACAATACCGTCATATCCAAGTCGACAGATTTATTTGAATAACCCTATGGCACGAGCAATCATGCTTTTAAACTCTCCCAGCTGCGTATCTCATATGCGCATAGCGCACTTAACCTTGTCTCATTAGCGTCGAAATTTTAATCATTTGCATATCTCTTACCAGACTACATTCCTGCTAAGTTTCGTGATAGTAGCTCGATTTCGTCTGGGTGCATATATTTTTTTGTGACAGAGTGTATTATAGCTTCCTTTTTGAATATTTTTTATTTAGAAAGCATTTTGAGATTGAGGACTCTTCTGATGAATAATTGAAGGTTATAGCTTCCAAAATAACTGAAGAAATAACAAAGAACTTTTACTTTAAATTTAGGTTCAGTACTTTCATACAATATTAAGGTATGTATCTTCGTTTAAAAAGTACTTGCTGAATTTTTCTAGCAACGTTAAATTTCTTCCATCGAGGAGTTGAACAGTCCACAGTATTAACAGTATTCCTATCAAATAAATGCATATTGTAATCCAATGCAAGCTTGTGCTCAAATGACTCATTTAAAAGATAGCCGGATTTCCTTGTATCAACAAACTGTTGTACTCTTTAACAAAAATACAGTGTCATTTCAAATCATTTTCAAGCAATATCTTAATTATCTATACATATAAAACGCGTAGGTATGAGGCACAAAAATCGACGATATTTCTACACTCCGAATGGCAACGGCAGCAACTATCAGATGTAAACATTAGCGGCCGTCCGCAGTTTGCAACCGCGTGTCAACATGGATTTACGGACTGAAATCAGTAATGCTCGAAAGCGAGTTACACGATCAAGTGAAAATTGGGAACAGTCTCAAGAAAGAAAGCGAAGACGAAATAATTCATTAAGAGAGAGGCGTGAAATACAGCATACATGATCGCGAGGTTAGGCTAAACTGTCGCCAGCATAGCAGCCGAGAGCCAGTAATAGTTAATTTTTTCACTTTTTCCAGTACTTGCTGAATTTTTACTCCATTTTATAAGTGAAGAAATTTTCCCAACAGTTTATTCTTTGATATGATTAAGTGTAGATATCTGAATTGTGAACAATAGTACATACAGAGAGTGATGTAAACCACACTATATTTTAGTACTTGCTGAATTTTTATTCCATTTTTTTAAGTGAAAAAATTTTTCCCCAACAATTTCTTATTTGATGTAGTGATGAAGTGTAGATATCTTAATTTTGAAAAATTGTACATACAGAGAGTGATGTAATTTTTAAAATCATTGGTGTTAGGTTTCTCAGTCTTATCTTTAACTCTGTTCTGAAGTAATGAAAATTCACATTTTTAATCACGATGATTTAGAATCAGCCTTATAGAGAATACCCCTTAACAACGTATATTTATGATGACAGGTAATGGTAACATTCCTTACATATGTTACTTTCAGTTGAGTTGTTTTGCAAAACAAAATATAAAACTAAAAGCGACCATGCTGGTCACGCAGCGGCTAGTTAATAGAAAATTGCGTTAATGAGTTAGTAGCGAATATATTGAGATCATTTTCTGTACTATCAATGCTTATCAAATTTTGTAAGCTTTTGGCTGCATTTCTTTCAGCTGTTAAATTTGTAGAATATTTCTTTTAGCAAATCTAAATTCCATATTAAGAACGTAATTTTATTTTGTTGTGTTTGAAAATGAATCTGCTCTCTAAAGGAATGTACTCAGACAGCGAGGGGGGTAGGGGAGCCATACCACAATTTGTTTCCTTCATATATACAGTGATTTCCGCTTATAAGAATCACGTTTGTTATTACTGTTTTTGATTCTTATAAGCGGTTGATTCTTATAACCGAAACTTCCCTTTGGACAGGCACACATACACAAATATATACTTGTACATATATATAAACACACAGGCACAAATATACATAATTTACCATTAAATACTCTTTAATTTACGTTATTTATCATTTATTAAAATTATTTTTCATAATTTTAAAAATACTCAATTTCTAGACCTATAAGTAACAACACATGATTATAAAATGAACAAGAGGCAGCTTCTCTTTGACTACACTTTGGAAGAGCATCATATCTAATTAACAAGTTCTGTTTTTCAGAAAAACTAAGAGTTTTCCTTGTTTTTATCATATTTGAATTCGACTATCAAAAAGTTCTAACACTAACTGGCAATTTTGTTAGAAAACTAAAGTGAATACTAGCGACGTATGCTTATTACAGTCTCAGACGAAGATTCACCTTATAGCTTACGTTTCACGGTTTGATTCTGAATCAAACCGTGAAACGTTTGATTCAGCATCTGGTTCATCTGATTCAGCAAAATGGATCCGTTTACGTTTCACGGTTTGAAGTTCTGAATCCACTGTCCCGTTTGCGTAAGTGATGGTGGACACTTCGCGGAAGATTTATGTGTTTCATGGTCCTGAAATCCGCAACCAGGAAGTAAGTGGTGGGAAAAAGGAGTGCCTGTCTGGAGAAAAGCGAAATCGGACCCGGGCGGGTTAGATACCCCTGGGTAAAGCTAATAAGACAGTGTTTAGCAAAAACGTATACGGAGAAACTCTTATGTTATGTCTAAAGGAATGTATTTTACGACTGTTTTCCATCCCAAAGTTTTATCAATCTTTCTTTTCAAAAACTTAAGAAAGAATTTCGTACCTTTTGAGAGTTCAAGTGGCATTTTTTGGAAAAATGAAAGGAAGGCGAAGATTGCAAACTGAGTCTTATAACCGGTGAATTGATTCTTTAAAGCGGAAATTTTAACATGGAAATAATAAATTTGTTTTTGTTTTTGCGATATTGATTCTTATAAACGGTTGATTCTTATAACCACTGATCACTATAAGCGGTGGTTACTGTATACAGTAGTACCTCGGTACTCGACGTTAATTGGTTCCAGAAGGTCGGAGTACCGAAAGCGACAAGTACCGAACAAATTTTTCTCATAAAGTGAAATAATCCGCTACTGAACCCCAGAAATTTCACATATTACACTTAGCAATTTATAAATTAATAAAGTTCTCTTTTGGTACAAAATCTCAAAACAAGAGAGACATAAATAAAAAATCAATAATTAGATAAAATTTTAAAAATAACTTCACTTAACCTGTACTGAAAGGAATTCATGTAGCCAGAAAATGTGCATGTAGGCTCTAAGATGCGTGGCTCATGCATAAATAATTTATTGATCATGTTTAACAGGAATGTGGTAGATAATCTATCTATGTATGTATGTATCTATCTATCTATCTATCTATCTATTATCTACCTATCTATCTATCTATTATCTATCATCTATCTATCTATTATCTATTTATTATCTATCTATCTATTATCTATCTATTATCTATCATCTATCTATCTATATATTATCTATCTATTTATCTATTTATCTATCTATTGTCTATCTATTATCTATCTATCTATCTATCTATTGTCTATCTATTATCTATTATCTATTATCTATATATATATCTATTATCTATCATCTATCATCTATCTATCATCTATCTACACATTGTGACCTCTCGAACCTCTGGTCAAATAAAGAACCAGGCTTTTGACCGGCCCGTTGACACACATATGTTCTTATCACTATCATAAATGGGAGATACTTTTCATTTAATTAATTACTAAGTTATAAGATCAAATTAATAATTATTTATGCTATGGATTCCATCTGTAGAACAATCATACGTTTCATCTTTTTCTTTCTAAGCAGGATATATTATAATATATTATATTAAAATAAAACAGTATACTTTACATATTCTTTAAATCTTATAGAGCATCTTAGAGTTCATCTAGTGAGATAAATATTTACTCTATATTTTCTGTCTCATTCATTTAAGTGTCTGCATTCCCGAGTCACTTTATTTTGTTTCAACTGAAAGAATGTTCAGACAGGTCTCGATGATGCAGATCTTTCTTGTTCGGTAAAATGCTTTCTCTCTGATCTGAGACCTCAGAAACCCTTTAGTACAAAAATACGGCGTCCAACTGAGAAAAGATAATATCCGAGATAATCTTCTTCAGATTTACCCTGGAAAATTAAGAGAACACGGTTAAAAATGTTTCAAATATTTATGAATTAATTTATGGGTAAAATTAAATCTTCTCCTGATAAATTAAGGGAAGAGATAAGGTATTGTAACTGATTACCTGAAATAAATCTTAAGCCAAAATAAATGAGCCCGAAAGAATGAATGAGAATTTCAGTAACACTGTGACAACTAGAATTATCCTACTTGCAACACGTAAAGCTGCATTTTTCTCTCATCATGCGACGAAGAAGATTTACAATGAAAATATATTGTCGTGCGCTATTCACTGTCATCACACACAGCAAATATTAGCTAATATCAGCAAATATTTCTCCGAGAAATCGGAGTTGAAGAATTATTACTGAAAATTTAAATGTAATGAGTGACTTTATTATTATATAACATGAAAAACATTTAATTTTATGCAGGTATAGGAGCGTTGTTCTTTCACAATCAGAAAAATATATTTTAAAAAAAACACATACACACAGCTGTAAATATAAATAAATAAACAAAGATATAATTATATATATATATATATATATATATATATATATATATATATATATATATATATATACAGTAACCACCGCTTATAGTGATCAGTGGTTATAAGAATCAACCGTTTATAAGAATCAATATCGCAAAAACAAAAACAAATGTATTATTTCCATGTTAAAATTTTCGCTTTAAAGAATCAATCCACCGGTTTTAAGAATCAGTTTACACTCTTCACTTTCCTTTCATTTTTCCAAAAAAGCCCCTTAAATCTTCAAAAGGCACGAAGTTCTTTCTTTCTTTTTTTTTTAAAGTAAGATTGATAAGATGGGATGGAATATAGTCGTAAAATGCATCCCTTTCTTTATGAGACATAACATAATAGTTTCCAATTAACCGCTTTAGCACAACACTGTCCTATTAGCTTGACCCGGGGACATCTTTATCTGTCCGGGTCCAATTTCACTTTTCTCCACTGACAAACAAAAATAGGGACTCTTTTTTCCCACCTCCAACATCCTTATTGCGGCATCCTGGACCATGAAACACATAAATCTTCATCGAAGTGTCCACTATCACTTAGGAAAACGTGACATTAGTAGTATTCAGCACGTTGTCAAACCGTGAAACGTAAGCTAGAAGGTGAATCTGCGTCTGAGACTATTAGTATTGATAGATGTATAAACAGCCTCCTGAACACTTCCTTACGTCAAACTACCATAGAAAACTTTTTCTTGCTCCCTTCCTGTAGTTGAAATGTTAAAACTGTTTAGCAGGTATGTTGTAACAAATATTGGATTTTCTTTTCTCTTACTATAATCATGTGTATCTACTTATAGGTCTTAAATTTAAGTTGTATTTTTAAATTATAAAAAATAATTTTAATGAAAGATAATTAACGTAAATTAAAGAGTATTTTATGGTAAATTATCTCATATATGTATATATAGGTGCGTGTGTGCCTGTCCAAAAACCTAAATTTCGGCTATAGGAATCAACCGCTTATAAGAATCAAAAACAGTAATAACAAACGTGATTCTTATAAGCGGAAATCACTGTAATTATATGTATGTATATATGTATGTATGTATATATGTATATATATATATATATATATATAATATATATATATATATATATATATAATATATATATATATATATATATATATATATTATATATATATATATGTGTATATATATATATATATATATATATATATATATATATATATATATATATATATATATATATATATATATATATATTATATATATATATATATATATATATATATATATATATATATATATATATATATATATATATATATATAGTCGAACCTCCATATATCGAAGTAGCAAAATGCCGGAATAAAATTCGATATATAGAAATTTCGATATATAGAATTGATCTTAGTTTTATCATAATTCTCCTAAAACATTAAAATTAAAGCTAATTTTCGTATACGAAACTCCATTTCCAATTTATATGGGAATCACATGAGATGAAAGTTAATAACTAAAAAATGAATTAATGTGAAAGATTTATTGAGTACTATATACCTTTAAAAAAACAATAATCCAGACAGTGGTTACAGTGATCACAGTTACATTCTTTAAAAAAAAAAACTACGAATATCTTGCTGAACAGCCAGTTTTGCGGAAAGTTCATCAAAGAAATACTCGCATTTATTAGTCCGTTAAAAACTTCATCAGGGACATTTTCCACGAATTGAAGTCCACGAAGTATTGTTTCAAACGCCAAAAATTGGGAGATATTATTTTAAAGTGGAATAAAATGTCCCAACATGTCGTGAAAAAAATTTCGATATATAGAGATTTTTTGATATATAGAAACAGTTTTCCTATGTAATGAACATAGGGATTTGCTAAGAGTTCGATATGTAGAAAATTTCGATATAGGGAAGTTCGATATATGGAGGTTCGACTGTATATATATATATATATATATATATATATATGGGTATATATATATATATGTGTGTATATATATATATATATATATATATATATATATATATATATATATATGTGTGTGTGTGTGTGTGTATATATTGTAGCGTCACGACAAGTACATAAGACGATTCTCTCTGAGGCATTGCTAAAAATTACTACTATGGGATCCATATCACAGAAAGACAGAGATCTAATTAAAAGCGAAGGCCAAATTTTTAAAACAAAAACTCAACAATTTATTAACAACAAATTAACATTTAAACAGTGCAACATATTCAATTAAAATCCCGTGCAGATTCACAACGGACGGAGCCTAAAACACACATCCGCACAGGTCGCGTTCTCTACCGTCTCTGCCTATGTCTGGATTTTCAGCAGGGGTGGAGGGGCCGGCAGATTATCGGCTGACAGCTCTTCTTAGACGCCGAAATTTATTACATTGCAGAAACGTTCAGATGACAGCTTTACTGGCTGCATCTGTGGGGAAAACGTTTTTTAATCCCCCCACGTGTTCCGAACTGGTGGAACCAAGCAACACATTCCTTGAAAAATACGCAGCTGTGTTTCAAACTCTTGTGGGGTCTCGGGAAAAAATAAGACCATATTTCCAGTACGCTACAATACACACACACACACACATATATATATATATATATATATATATATATATAATATATATATATATATATATATATATATATATATATACCACTGCTGGCCACCCAAATGCAACACCAAGAAAGACAAGAGATATCACAACAAAATTTATTTTGTAGATAACATGTTGACCAAGTATCAAATGATTAAATTTATAGACTTCTGTGAAGTGTGGTTCCTGCCAAAATCAATAGCCAGAGTAGCCGCCATTGTTGGAGATCACCGCTGCCACACGCCTCGGCATTGATTCAAAGAGACTTTGGATGAGTTCTTGGGGTACAGCAGACCAAGCAGCTTCCACACAATGCCAAAGTTGATCTGCTGTGGCATCTGGGGATGGAATCTGGGTCAATCGTAGAGCAACCATGGACCACATGTTTTCTATCGGCGAAAGATCCGGAGAGCGAGGCGGCCAGGGAAACAATTCAATCTGGCGATTGACGAAGAACCGTTGGACAATGCGTGCCACGTGCAGTCGCGCATTATCCTGTTGAAATATGGCTGTGGGCAAGCCCTGAAGGTAAGGAAGGACAACTGGCTCCAACACCTCGGAGATGTAGCACTGGCTGTTTAAAGTTCCGGCAATGCGTACTAGAGGTGTGCGAGAGTGATATCCAATACCGCCCCATACCATAATACCCGGTGCAGGACCAGTGTGGCGGTGCATAACGCAGCTGTTCAGCATCCTCTCTTCACGGTGTCTCCAGACTCGAATGCGACCATCGTGGTGTTGCAGACAGAAGCGTGACTCGTCAGTAAAGACAATTTCATTCCATTCTGCCGTCCACATCCTTCGGTCATCGCACCAATGGCGGCGGAGACGTCCTGTGGTTCTGCGTCAAGGGTAGACAAAGCAATGGACGTCTTGCGGACGGACCACTCTGCTGTAAACGGCGTCGAATGGTACGCGCAGACACTGGATGATGCGTTACAGACTGCATGTGCTGTGCTATGGTTCGTGATGTGCCTGAGCGATCCGTCACTGCCATGCGCACAATTTGCCTGTCATCACGTGAAGTGGTGTGCTGAGGAGGATGCGATCGAACACGCCGGTCCGTCGTACCCTCCTGCATCCAACGATCACATATCCGCATTACAATTGCTGGTTTCGTCCAACACGACTACCGATTTTCCTGAAAGATAATCAACAATCGCGGTAGGCCACTATCGTTCCTCTGTCGAACTCGGATACTTGATCAAAAGATGATCGCTGTTTTCGACGAAGCATAATGATCGTTTTTTGAAAAAACCACAAGAAAAACACAATTGCCGAACTTGAAATCGTCGAAATCTCCAAGCCTTAAATAGCGCTTTGAAGTGGGGCCACAGGCGCGCGTGATGTGCGTCTGCTCTGAAATTCTAATCATTTGCATATCTCACCTCCGCTAATGCATGTTGTAAAATTCATGTTATTTGCATGTTTCCTTCAGGGTGTTGCATTTACAGTGACCAGCAGTGTATATGTGTATATATATATATATATATATATATATTTATATAGTTTCGTTACTGAAGGTGTTCGGATCGAATCCCGACATGTTTCATCATATACCACGTCATCATTCGCGTCTAGACCGAATATGGACACGTTAAATTTATACCGTTATATTTGTAGAAATAATTCCTTCTACGATGTAAGTGGGTGGCGAAGGTACGATCCCCCAGATATAATGAAAAACTGTGGTGGCACCTAGCCAAATCAAACTGGGTCCGTTATGGTTCCATTGTATTGTGGCGCTATATATTGCGGGGGCGTACTACTCAACCCGCAAAGCGTATTTGGACCTGGTCTGGACTTTCCGGTCAGGGGCATTAAGAACAACAACATATATACATTAAAAAATAGAGTAGCTGTAGTAATTTTTGTCTCCAGGTTACCAGTTACATGTCGAAGCATACGTAAAAAATAAGCCCCAGACTAGAGGACAACAGAAGGAAAACCCTTAAAGACTTCAATATTGAGTACTAATAAAATTATATTCACGAATTTCTAACGCCTGTTATGTTTCTCAATTGTAGTTTTTTTTTCAGTGAAACCGAAGCTGTTGCTGTGGATGATCCTGTTAGATATATTATCTGTTAAATTTTTAATCACTGATTTGATTTTCAACTTTTTAAAACCAATAATATTTTATGCTAGATGATATAGCATGCTTGAACTTTTATCCTGACAATAAAGATTGTGATCTCACTGCCGTTTACTCTAGTATTCTGTTTACGTTAGAGAAGGAATGCAATTATTCCTTGCCATTTCCTGATATCTTAGTTTCCAAATTCCTGAATTATTTTAGTTATTGCGAATACAACCGTGGCAACATTGGTCATTATCGCGAAGACTATCATGGCAAAATTGGTCAATTAAAACTCCTATTAAGTTTTGAGCAAAGAACATAAGGCGTAAAGAAAGGAAATTGCCATATCTTATTCTGCCTCCATCTCCTGTTATAGTATATGTCTTAAAATTAATCATGCAGAGGCGGGTATCTATTTCCTCTCCAGTTCAATATCTGATTTGTATTATTATGAGAATGTGTCCATAACTTATTGTATCGCTGAAAATTTGATTAATGACTACAGCTCTGCATTTGATTTTAATTCAGCTAGGAAGAATATTAAGTGCTAATTATTTTCAGTTTTATTTGTATTGAATTCTTTTTCCTCTGCCTCTTGTGTGTTCCATACTCCAAGTTTTCACATCTTTGTTGTTCCTAGTTGTTTACTTTCATAGTTTTTTATTGCGGAAAGGAAGTCCTCTGGCTGCGCCTTTTTCCACATTGCTTGCAATGAGTACGATTTGTTGCTGATATCACGACACAGAGCCGTATTGGCTTATGAAGTTTGCAAATAGAGTTCTTTTGACTAATTTAGTGAACCTTTTAAAGTTTTTTCTCTTACATTTTGATTTGCGGAGAGAGAATACGACACGGATTTGTTCAGCACATAACTTCATTATGCACATCCATTATAAAATATCTAGCTATATAAATATATTTTTGTTCTTTTATTAAGGGGCCCAGGGTTGCCCAAATTGGTCCGAGAATGGTACTGTCCGTCCGAAGCCAAGGCGTATATGAAACATATATCGAACAGGGGAAATCAACCTTCGGCTGAGTTTGCAGGAATTGCTACGCAGCACCGGCCTTCAGGTGTTGCAGTTCGTCTTTGGTGGCGCTACGAGCGCCGTACCGCGAATCACCCCCGTTTCAAATGTTTGAACCAGAATACATTGCGCATAAGAACCGATCAGTTCGGCAGTTGCGTAGCGAGCATAACTGGCGCCCGGGGCACGATACCTTTGTGCGCCCCCCCCCCTGAAAAACATATAGTAATATAATATATAGACCCTATATTGGCGCCCTCGATAAACATATAATAACATAATATATAGACCTTATATTGGCACTCCCCCCCTAAAAGCATATAGTAACATAATATATAGACCTTATGTTGGTGCCCTCCCCTAAAAACATATAGTAATATAATATATAGAACTTATATTGGCGGCCCCCACAAAATAATATAGTAATATAATATATTGTAACGTCCTCGGTGGAAAAAAGAAGACACACGAGAGACTATTAATTAAACAGAGCTTGTATTAACACATAAAACTGTACACTATGTACAAGACAGAGAGTCTAGGCTCCTCTGCATATGACAGGTTCTATAGGAACCAAAATATCTTTTACAATAACAGAGATGTGTCTCTCCACTTGTAAAACGGGAGCCGAGAGACGAATTTCAGGCCTTCGGTCCGCAACGGCGCATTCCCGCACCGTATTCGACGGACAAATTCGAGGCTCAAAATACAGCCACCTTCTCTCCTTGCTTCCCAAAAAACTCTCTGCTTTTCTTCCCAGCCAGCTGGCCCGGGGTGGGGGGGGGGCGTTGCAGGAGCGACCCACGATGGTTTCTTGGAATCGGGAAGAATTTCGTAAAGGGATGGGCTTTTGCTTGGGTGGCCCCTTTTCCCCCGAAAAGGGCCAAGACGTAACAATATATACCTTATATTGGCGCCCTCCTCGAAAAACATATAGTAATATAATATATAGACCTTATATTGGGGCCCTCCCCTGAAAAACATATAGTAATATAATATATAGACCTTATATTGGCATCCACCTCGAAAACATATAGTAATATAATATATGGATCTTACATTGGCGCCCCTCTGCGAGTGGAGCCCGGGGCATGATAGACCCCCTTGCCCCCCCCCCCCCCCCTTGCTACGCCACTGCAGTTCGGTAATAATAGAACTCTCGCTGGAGGGTAATTTCTTAGTAATCTTTAATGTAAATACTGTAAACTAATCTTAATTTGTAAATAAAGTATATTAATTAACCTGATCGTCGTAATGAAGAGAAGTGTGCAGTATCATCATTGAAGACAGAATTCCGTTGAACATCTCCCAGCGCAGAATTAGCATCAGGTATTTCGTGGGCTTATACGCGAAAGCGGAGGGGGGTCGAGGTGTTCAGACGCATTTTCTTTTATTAAAATGGAAGTAAGAAAGTTGAGAAAAAATGTGTGCTGTAATAGCTATTCCCGAAAGGTGTTGTACATATTTTAATGGTTTACAGGCTTTACTGAAAGTCTCTCACATAGAACATCATTCGTATCTAAATTACATTTGCGACGAGTTTTCATGACCAGTTTATAGTCGATGTATTTTCTCCGTTATCTGAAACTTTTATATATATCTTTAAATATGCTAAATCACCGATAAAATAGTATAATAATGTGGCAGTATACGCGATGTATACTTTCCTTTCTTTATATAAAGCATTTATAATTTAAGTGATACAAAAACAGGGGATTTTTTTTCTTTTTTAGCTAAAAAAACGAACGATTCATAGTAAATGAAAACTAGAGAGAGAAACCGCATTAAAAAATTCTAAATACAACAAAATATAAATTTGCAATTTCCTATAAATGCGAAATAAATATTGGAAAAGAGCGTGTATAATTGCATTTTCTAGAATGAATCACAATTTTGAGATAATTTTCAAATTGTATTTTATGAAGTGCTTCCGACGTAAAGATATTGAGTTGACTTGATTTAAATTAGATTTCTGGACGTACGTTTCCTAAAAAATCCTCTCTCTCAGCAAGTTTTAGATTTTATTTTTAGTTTCTGTTTCAAGATAGGAAGAAATAAATAAATGAATTACGCGATAAAATTTAAGCATGCAAGAAATTTTTGTGTCGTCACGGGAATTACAGTTTTTGATTATATCATTAAATCAGATATTTAGCATTAGATGCTAATAAAACAAGAAGCTATTAATTCTGGAGAGAATTGGATAGTTAGTGTAAGATTGTTGAGGGATTATTCGGATTGTTCGAAGTTTTAATTGGGTGTTTCAAAAGAAAATATGTCACTCTAGTTTAGAATTCTTAAGTCTCTTGTGAATGGTATTTTAACTCCGAAAACATTAGTTTCCACTTTTTATTGAAATTGGATGAAATTCATTTTAATGAAAACTTCTTCATAGCTATTTTCTATCAGAGACGTTTGTTTTCACTACAATTCACTTCATCAGTTCCTAAATGGGTAAATCGGAAGAAGCTGGGGCGGTTGGCGACTTTCGGCGATTTTTTTTTTAAAAGTCGCCAAATTTGCGTTTCTGAGTCCGCCATTTTTTTCCCCCGCTCATATTTTGATGTTTTGCTGTTTTTAAAAGTTTTAAAACACCCAAAACAACGAAATATGAAGGGGAAAAAAAAAAGAGAACTCAGACATTCTAGCGACCTTTCAAAAAAATCGCAACATGAAAAGTTTAAGGTATCCGACTACGTTCGGTGCCATTTTTTAGAAAAACTTGAGAAAATTTGTGCTATTTTTTCGCCGGAATATAGCACCAAAGTAGGAAATGATGAAAAATAGTCCCTAACTAGACAATAGCAATTTTAAATGTAAAATACATTTGAATAATTACATTTTTAATGAAATATAAGTTCTTCAGGAAACGAAATTAAAATATTTAATTGCACTGAAATCGCTCCGATTTAATTTCTTATCATCGTATGGAAAAAAAAAAAAGATTTAGAACAGAAATTTACATTTTTTTAAGAATATAAGAAATTTCATAATTTTCATCTAAATCGACGTTTTAAACGTAGTCAGATACCTTAAATAACAAACATAAAAATTGACTTACCTTGATTCTAGATTCGTACGTCCTAGGATTGATTTTTTTTTGACGATGCCTTCATAATCGCCGTAATTTTTAGTAGACGTTGACTAAACGTTAAACATATGTTTTCATCACCCGTAACGTTGTGAAAACTATCAAAGTTTTCAGATTCAGTAAATTTGCTTTTTTTTATTACTTAGGGGGAAGTGGGATGCTTTCACAATCGGCGTAATTTTCGCTAGACGCTCACTAATCGTTTTACATATCTTTTCATCAACCGTCTGGTTGTAATTACTATCAAAGTTCAGTAAATTTGCCCTTAAATTTATCCAAAATTCTTTGAGTTCTCATTGGAACTCTAAGGGACTTTACTTTGAATTCTTGAATTGATTCTTATTCAGTTCGAATTCCTCTTCATTAGTAATATTATCTTAATAAACCTGCTGCACTTTTTGCCCCTTTCACTCAAGATCATAAAGGAAAAACAACGAAAATTTACCGGTATTCGTTGGCGATTATGAAAGGCGTCGCATGAGCATAAAAGGCAATGTTAATCCAAGGAAGAGCGGGAACCAAAGGAGGTAAAATAATTTTAATTGCGCCGCGGAAACCAAATTTAGAGCAAGGTCAACAATCAGGAATCAATCTCAACCCTTTGGAACAGTTTATTGCAAAAAAACAGTGTACTAGGTTTAAGGTGGCGCCATCTATTCTATATTAATAGAGTACATAATGTGGTACTGTACAATATCCAATTCAACCAGACATTTAGTATTTCATTTTGCATTTTAACAATAAATGAATCTATTTCATTGAATTCAATTGTGTAATCATATAAAACTCTTCACATTGAAGTGCAACATTATATTAAGTTGTTTGTTGCTTTACAGGTTATCATTGTAAGGTGTGTGATTACATGATTCATTATTACCACTTACTCTTGTGACCATATATTTTAAGCTGTGAAGGTTATAGTTTCAGCTTTATCAGTAAATTTATACATCCAAGATAAACTTGGCCAATGTGAGAATATTTTAGATGATCTGTGGATAATATAACACATACTCTTGGAACTCGAACAGCCCAAGAAAAAACAAATCTTTGATCACTGAATATGTAATATAGATTGTGACCGCTTTTAACCTATTCCTCATTAAATTTAAAGTGATATAATGGTTAGAGTTCTGGCTAATGTATGAAAAGTGACAGGCTTGAATCTTAGGTTGGCCACGGATGTTGTAATGGTTCGGAATCCACTTAAACCATACGCCCGTCTAATTGCCCTCATGACGCATAATTGACCATAAAGTTACAAATCAACCAACCGACCCCAACAGTTCAAAATTTAATATTGTCTTTGTTATTTTTGGTCAATTTCTATAATAAACATTCTTCTAAATAAAGGTTAGTAGAATTAGAGATAAAAAATCTCTTGCTCTTTAATATGGCTTTCTGCTTGTTGGGCTATCTAGTATAACCATAAATTTTTCTACAATTACATCTCATGGAATCCCAAGGAACATAAATTTGTATCTCTATTACCGACAAGTGTTACCAGAATTACAGTATTTCATTTTGCTCCCTTTGGTTATCACAAAATTGGACTAGCATCCTTCATTTACTACACGAGAAAATATTTTCAGTCGGCTTCTGGTATGGTTATAGTACACAAAGGGAACCTACATAAAATAATTTTGAAAAAATCAAATTACAAAAAAATTTATCTGTTAAAATGAAATTTAAATTAGTGCATTTTAAACTTTAAAGAGTTTTAAAAATTGGAGTTTTAAAAATTATATTTCTAATAATTTATAATATTGACAAATTTAAAACTTTAATATTTTAAATTTAAGCGTAGTATTCAATACATTTATTTTCTAAGTAACAAAATCCAAAAGTTATCAAATTTAAATAATTGTGAATATGGTGAAGAAAGACAATTTGAAATTTCAACAAGTTATTTGTTAAACTCTCTTTAAAATTCCGATTTTTAAGTACCTAATAAATTAACGAGATTCCGTTAGAAGTCAACAGATGGCAGCAGGAGCAAAACTGATGCTGGGAGGAGATTGCTGTCTGTAAACAGGGTTGGCTATCAAAGGCACATTCAGATGAAAGTAGGGGTAAACAAGAAAAGAGGATACATCCTAACAGGCAAGTAAATAATCGCACAAGTTGGCGGCAGCCCCAGCTTCTTCCGATTAACCCCTAAGGGTATGTACGAAGAGCACACACTTCATGCTCGAAGAATGTGTGATCGGAAATTCTTCTGTCTGAATTTTCCTGTTAGAAATTGACACTCAAAAAAATGTTTTAGCCAATTTGTCGTATTGTTGTTGGAATTTTAGAATGAACCGAGTTCTTTATAGGAACATTTTAAGTTTCTTAGATTACCTCTAATTTGAGGATATCTATTTTAAAGGCAAATGCATTAGTGTCCATGTAATAAGAGACTAGGGCAGGTGCCTGTTCCCTTAAACTCTTCAGCGGGCGCGACAAGTTTTGGACCATCAGCAGTGCGCGCGAGGCACAAAGTGCACCGTCTCTTTCAAACCTTGATATTCCTTCGTAATAAAAATTATTTTCAAAATGAAAATAATAATTCTGCGTTTTATGACAACATAAAATGTTGATAATATTGAGATATAATAATATAATGATAATATGATATATTTATAATTAAAAGCCAAGGAATGCAGATACAATCGCCTTATTTCAAAACTATCCGGTTTATTGGAACTAAGGACAACTTGCGAATGGATTCCTATTATGTACAAAAACCTAAATAACAATGAGATTGTTCATTTCGTGATATGCGGGATACTGTGTAACAATTGCACATTGGATCGACTACATCAACTGCTGCTTTTGTCGTATTGTTATCCAGTATAATCGCTGGTTTACCGCGGTTAAATCCCGACTAACTATGAATGGATAGGGATACAAGGGTCAGAAGATCAGACCTGCATTAGAAGGGTGTAGCTATAAATAGAAACTGCTTAGAACATTCAAACCTTACATAAAAACAAACAATTCAAAATTACGAAAATGTTGCACTTTGCACTCGGGAGCGCCCGCTGATGGGTTGAGTCATTGTGTCTCTTTTTCAAAATCATTGATATCCTTATGGGAGGCATTACTTACACACACACACACACACAGAGAGTTATATATATATATATATATATATATATATATATATACACACAGATAGAGAGAGAAGAATTATAATAATTCATGTAAATTTGTAAGCTCTGTTCAGCTAATTTTGGGTAGTAGGATTAAGTATGAACTATGGATAGTTAGAGTATTTTCGAAACCTTTTAAGGTTAAATGATTTCTGATTTCAAGGACACGCAATCCACATGTGCACGTTTCCTTAATATTAGTAAAAATCTAACCTTTTCGATTCCATAATTGCGATAATACGCATGCTTTCCTAATGGAGGGTACATTCTAATTTTCTGACTACTTATGTGTTTTCTTTTTCTTTTTTTCTATTTCTTTTCGTATAGTCTCTTAAGCATAGCCTCCTTATCTCTTTCAACTTTCCATAGTTCATACTTAAAACTACCATTTACCACGTTAACAAAGGACGATAGAATATTATTCGAAACGCCTAGACCTTCCACAAGTTTTATAAAATATGGGCATTTATTTTCCTCGAAAATATTCATGACTGAAAGGATCGAAAATTACCTCTACCTTTGTAACTTATTATTTTTAAGATTTATGCAATATGAAATAGAGGAAAAAATCAGTTTCCATTCAATTAAATTTTCAAACAATCTACATAAGTATATACATAAATATAATGCTTAGTTAAAAACGCTGAGTGCTATAAAAACAGTTGCAGAATAGAATCCAAGCCATTTTTAAATATTTATCAAGCAATATTTTCAACTTCTTAAAAAAATTATTAAAAATTCAACTTATTCGATGATCTAATGGTTTTTGCATATGCGCTGTGAACTCCAACGTAATGTAACGAAACGAAAAAGTTTGAAAATGCAATTAATGAAGATAGCATTCAGACGGGAAAGAAGAATTTGATGCCATTTTACTAAGTGCATACAAAATTTGATACTAAGTGCAAAATTTTACTAAGTGCATACATAATAAATGATACAAAATTTCTGATCCATGTTCGCGTTAGGAGATTAAAGCTGATAGGAACGTCATTAAATTACCCAGGTTCTTCGAGTTAAGAGGAGTGATCGTATAAATAAGGATTGTAGTGGAGAAAAAAATGTTGTATTGGCATTCCTAGATATCACCGCTAAATGGAGTCGCAACCTCCTTCAAGGGTTCCTACGCATCCCCCCCTACCTTACGCCTTCCTATTTTCCTTTAAAGGATCTTTTAAAACAAAAAAAATCACTAAAATGTCCATAATTTAATCTATGAATGTTTAATTTCACACAAAAGGAATTTGGAGAAGATTAAGAATTATTCATCCCTTAGTCATTAAAGCAAGGACAGAACATAATAATTCCCCTACCATATTGATGCAGAATTATATAATAACAAAAACAGAAAAACTCTTACCCAAAAAATTGCTTTATTCCGTCGGAAAAACTATAATAGTAATGCCATGAGTGACAGCAAAGACTGATGAAATACAAACTGACAATTTGAATTTATGTACTATAGTACGTTACCTCGATTTTCCCTTACCGCCAAATAAAGGCGGTAGATTTCTAATAAACTGAGTTTGCACTTTGAATGACACTTTTCCTCTTAAAAATACATCACTGCCGTACAGTTTCATGATAAATAAATACTGACAAATCGTTTGGCTGAAATTCGCTAAAAAAGTTATTTTAATTGAGTAAAATTGTGGTGATCCCCCAAATTCTTCGCTACCCCTTTGGTGATCTCGACCCATAGGTTGGAAACCCCTGACTTATAAAGATGAATAATTTAGGATGAACACTTCACAAATGTAAATACTTCTTAAAGACAATCACAGCTCCTATTAATTAGACGCACCAAGTGAACTATTAATTAGTTCGAAACGTGTAACCACCCTTTCATTACATTGTGGAATTTGACAAGTTGTGTTTTCCACAAGTTTCCCGTAAGTCCTGTTTCATATGAGTCCTTAAAACTTCATTACTTTCTTTAGCCATGTCAGACCGCAAGGTAGTCGAACCGCACTAGGGTTGACAAGCATTGGCTTCGCGCTCTCCGAGTAGGCGTTACCTTGGGTAGTCAGCACTTGTCTGCTCAGTTAGCTAGTTGGTCGGGACCTGAGCTCTTGTAAGACTTGGTTGCTCCCATATTCAAACATTTCCATTATGTTCTAATAGGTTTTTTAATAAACATTCCTTGTTATTGTTGAATTCTACTAGTTTATTTCGATATACAGTCCGCTATATTCATCGACCATTGAAAGTTTCTTATAGACAGTTTCCTACTTTTTTGTACCACACACAAACAAGCCATCTAAGCTGTTAGAAAAGCTTCTTTAAATAATTTCATTTATAACTTACTGGACTTATTTTAAATAGCCAAAAGTTTATGATAGCCAAAAGAATATTCTAAGTTTACCACTCCTTTTTATGTGGCATGTTCTTCGTCAAGTAGATGAGACTGTCGATAGCAGTAATAAAAAATGTGTCTCTTTTTAAAAAAGGTGCAGAAGAATATAAGCGGTTCATGCGAACAGTATACTATAACCCAAATTTTGTGATAATACGATTTATCTGTTTGTGTAAACCTGAATAAAATACTCCCTGTATCATGAAACATAAATATGATTTGAAAAATAAATACGTTGTTTGGGCAGAAGAAAACTTTTATATAAGTAAATATTCCAAATACTCAAGCTTATATTTAGAGCCCTCATATCGCATTTCATGAATACATTAATATTATGCCTAGATTTCAAATCATGAGTGCTATCAACACAGTCTCTAGAGAATCCGATACTATGCATGAATTTATTCTAGTAATGTAAATTTAAATCAGAAACGTAAACGTAATTCACCACTTTGGGGGGGGATAGAACTCAACTTTTCCAACTTCAAAGGACGAATTTTCAAACAATTTATCACAATTTTTCTCCCATACATTATAATTTTTTACCACTCGTCCCAGTGATAAATGCCATTAATATATCTATTTTTTTAAAATAGGAAATAATTATTACTAAACATTCTAACCGCAATAGAGAATACGTATCAAAGACTATTTCAAATTTACTGGCATACTTTAGAATTGTAAAATAAATATAGTATTGAAGTATTTTTCTTCCGTTAAGTGGGGAATGTTTATCCACAGTGACTTCATGATGCAATGCTAGATGCATTCTTTTCAACAAGCATTAGCGATAAACCCGTGTTAATTAACAATTTGCTTATGTAGCATTTAAAATGCTAAGAAAAAGGCCGTGTCAAATCAGTACAAATTGATACCTTAGATTCCTATCAATCTAATACCGATCGTTTTTCGTTTTATTCAGAAAAGAATTATGAATCAGTGCAGAGTAAGAGATTTGGCTATTACAGTGGCGGCAATCGGAAATTGGGCTGTATTCGGTAGAGGCATGGAGCCTGTCCAAGCTTATTTCGGAGGATCAAATAGTAAGACTCGTGTACTACCTGATACAATAGCGCCTTTTACACGTACGCTCTTTCGCGAGTGCTTGGAGCGTACGGGATTGCACGCGGGGAAAACTTGCAGTACGCTCCAAAGCAGATTTCCCTTCCTCTTCACACTTTCACGCGTGCGCTCAATCGCGCGGGATTGTGGTTTCACGCGGGAAAGAGCGTACGTGTAAAGGGCGCTATTCCTTCTGTAATCGGAATAGCAGCTCCGGTTCCCACATAGGATGTTGGCTCAGTTTTTGCTCAGACATAGTTGTTTTGTTTCTTTGTTTTTTAATGTGAGAATTGTTGTGAATTGGGCTCTTTGAAAACCTATTCACACATTAGTGCCCTTTACACGTACGCTCTTTCCCGCGTGAAACCACAATCCCGCGTGATAGAGTGCACGTGTGAAGGTGTCCGAGAGGAAGGGGAATGTGCTTTGGAGCGTACGTGATTGCGCTCGGGAAAACTTGCAGACGCAATCACGCGTGCTCACGTTTTCTCCTCATGTTGCGAGTTTTTCAAACGCTCGTTCTTTCGCTCGCGAATGCTCGTGTCTGGAACATACAAATTTACAAACTAAACAAAACAGAGAAAATTATAAAAAATTATTTCAATACCAACGGAAAGGTTGAGTTCGTATGGTTGCGATGGGGAGAGCTTAGATTAAGAATTAGTGTAGTTAGTAGTTATTATTTTCACATGTAACTGTAATATGTAGTTGTAAATAAATGCAAAATAATTCAACTTACGAACTTTTGTCTGTGCCCAGGTTTCACCACCCTCCATCACGCTTTGTTCATTTGTTAAAATAGCAGTTTAGTCAGTTTTGTTGACGTTTAAGCTTCCATCCTCTAGTTCATCATCATTAGTAAAATTACTCGTAGGTAGTTCTTGGTCTTTTATAAACAGCAAATTATTGTAGTACCACAGGGAAGATGTCTCCTCTTTATTGTCACTGACTTTCTTCAGTTCCTTCCGGAAAGAGCCTCTTAGACTTTGTTTTTTTATTACGGAGACTCGATTGGCTCCAGAAAATCCTTTCTCCTTACAAAAATCAACCAATTTGCTCTACTCATCCTCTTTTAAGTTCTTGTTTTATATTCTTGAGATTTAATTTTCCAAAGACAAGGAAACGATTAGTATAAGGAAATCAAATCTGCTATCACGTCTTTACTCCATGTTCGTATATCTGCCATGTCGCACATCCAAATATAAACAAACAAGCTTAAAATCATCTTGGTAATTTTCTCGTAATTCTTGAATCAGTGGCATGTGACCTAATAAATTCGTCTATTCGTTTTTATCCACACTGATTGATGCTGGTCTAGCCGAAACGTTTCCAGAAATATACGAAAAGATCCAGCAAGTTTCAAGTAAAATAACAGTTCAAACTTCAAAAGGATTCCAATGTGGGAGAGCTTAAAAATACATTGATTTATTTACAGTATATACAAATAGAAACTTAATTCCATGAGCAGCATGTTGCTCATTATCAAGTGAGAGACGAAAGTCCGAGTGACAAACTCTAGGACGTTACAAAGTTCCTTCTCTTGCACGCAAAGGCCCTCTGGGGAGAATTAAACTTCACCCTTTGGAATAAAGAATGTTTTAAAAGAATGACTATATACAATATACAGTATGCCCACTAAAGTCCCTTCCCACCCTCTTAACTTCGGAACGGCTGTTATAGTAAAAGTAGTGTCTAGGTATAGTAAAGTAGCCATGCGCTACTGAATGAAACCACCTACCGCGCCACACTGGTG